>VCRD01003898.1:15412-30450 GCA_006783055.1 Trinorchestia longiramus
GGGTTTGAATCCCGCTGCCGACATGGTTGACGCGGCTAGAAATACGGCATGGGACTTGGGTAAACAACCGAATAATTATCGAAGTAATTATCCGACCCAAGAATGGGCCAGAAGGTTCGTTCCTATAGCCTCATTCTATTCTATTCTATTCTTCAATCGCGAAACAAGTTTTTTCAATCAATGCTCGTAATCCGGGCTTGCCTTGAGATCCTTTACCTCACGAGAAAGGCTTTGTTCAACATGTGAGAACATCATCTTACAACTTGCATTAGGGAAACTTGTGTTAGTGTCAGGGATTCCCAACTTCTACATACACGGGCTGCCAAATTTCAATGCACAAATTATATTCCGTCATATATTTAACCGTACGATTTCAAGATCCGTTCCTAGAAGCAATACAATTTTATAAGACAAGCCCATTAGAGTTTGAGTTGCAAAAGTCGTTCTAGATACTATCCTGAGGATCATATCCTCCACTTTCTGCTGTCCTATTGGCGTATTTTAGTAGCAACTCAAGAACGGACTACTACTCTCGTTTCTGTTGCCGTATTCTATTCATCCTCTGCACCTGTCGCGTATACCAGAGTTCGTAGGAGAGTGAGAGCTCAGCGGCGTATTGGCCCTAAATTCCTTTACGATGTCTTTTAGAAGTTCATTAACATCATTTAACTCTTAGGAAGCTTGCTTGTTCAGTATTTGCTACGATTCTGCTTTTCGAACTAAGTTATAATAAGCCTTAAAATGAACTTTATGTAGCATTCTAAAAGAATATTTAAATTGATCTTGTATTCATATGTATACATATTAAAACTTTTTTTAGTTTTTTCCATTCATTAAAATATAATGTATCTCCCATATCAGTTCAAAAAATTAATTCATTGTTTTTCTTTCCAGGTTACAAAATTTTTTAAATGAGATCTGGGGAATCATCCTAAAAATTTCGCGGCCGAGCTGTTTCTGAACAAGTTTCTGAATTTATTACATTCATATTCTCAGAAAATATTGGTTTGGGACACATTTTCTCAGCCGATCTGAGACTAGACCCAAAGATGGAAGCTACTCAAGAACAAGCTCTGCTTTCTTGTCAAAAATGTACAGTGCTCGCCTACCTTTCTTCAATTTAGACAGCTGTGTACATGAGACCACCATTACATCCAGTCTAAGCTACCACTCTTCTACCTCGAAACCATCGACTGTGTCACCAGCGTCATCAACAGACGATTCGTGCCTTCTTTCTGAGTCTTTCGCGGACGCGAATGAGTCTCCGTCTCCTTCCTCGCTCTATTCTCCAATTGCTAATGTTTGTCGACCTCTCTCCATGTTGATAAAAGATGGCTCTTCTCTCTCGTCGCGAGGCGTGGATAAGCCAAAAGTGGCCATGCTCCATCCTCTCAGCATCAGGTTCCTACGAGAGCCTTATGGTCCCTTAGATCCTGTAATTGATGTAGAGGATCAGAACTCCATCGACGACCTTAAAATCTGGTTAAATTTTGATCCAGTGTCCAGCTGCTTGGATCATCAGGTAAATAATTCTCTCGCCGAAAATTCTGAAAATGACCGAAGTTGCAGCGCTCCAAACAGCTCCATCTCCTCGCCGTGTAATCAAAAGTGCCTTGTCTCACAAGAGGGCAAAATTAGCCACCCATCGTTTGATGAAGAGCTACAGGCAAGTGGTGATTTCTCAGAAAGTTGGTCATGTGACTTTTCAGAGAAAAAAGGTAGAAACTGGCGGCTCTGTAAACAGTCTAATGGAAACAAACATGGTCAGAAAGCGACTGCTATCTTTCGTTCTTATGATAGCAGATCTCAGGAACTCGGTACACAAAAAGTGAATGAAACAAGCTTTATTGCCTCTCCAACGGCAATGGTGGCTAAAGAGAAAATTACGGTGAGCTCCGAAGAATCCATTCCTGTGAAGAAACACCGGGTGCAAATAGTTATTGGAGCCGGTAACAGTAGAAGTTCAAAGTTTTCCAATTCTAGGAGTGACTTTTTTGATAAAATTGTAGTAACGTCATCGTCTACTGGAACGGAAGAAAGTGACGATGCAAGTGAACAAACGTCACCTGCGTCGAGCGCCATTAATTCGAGCTTCGGGATCCAGCACCACTTGCTGTCGTCGTCAGCAGAGGACCTACCAGCTACGCATGCTTCGCTTCCTAGAGGCTCTTCCAGAGGACATGGCTCTGATGAGAGCAGTGAGGTGCTAATAGCTCACGAAAATCTTCAGCAACCTGATTGGCCCAACAAAGATTTGTGCGCAGTGTGCAGGAAAACCAATAGGTCGACTCCGAAACGCTGCATTAAAAAATTGCTGAGTGAAAAAAGTAAAAACCTGTGTGATCCAACTTTGAAAATACTTCCTATCGATAGTTCATTTCGGCAACAAGAATGTGATTTATCTATGAGACAGTGTAATATAAGCGAAATAAATTATTATTCAAAAGTATTATCAAGGAAAAGTCAGTCTTCATCCAAATATGAGTCCATTTTTTGTCACCCTAAAAAACCTCGCTCTAAAATTCCAAGTTGCAATTTCTTTCGAAATTTTTCCATTTCCAAGAACGCTTCACCCAGTTGTTTGCCCCATAACTCGACTGCAGCCATTTCTAACTTCAAGACAACAAAAGTCTGCGACTTCGCGTCACACATTCCGAATACCCCCACATTTCCATTGTCAGTGACCTCCAGATCATTTGGATGCTCGTCAGACCTGACGGATCGTTTGAACCAGGAATCTAGATCTTGCGTTCGCTCAGCCTCTGCAGTGTGTTGTGGTGAAGGATTTACGAACCTCGCTCCAAGAGCCACTTACGCAGCGCTACTAGCAGAGTCGCGGCGTAGGCAAAATCGCTGTGAGCCATCCACAGCCACTTTGTGCAAATCCAAATCCATATCTAGCGAGAGAGCTAGTCCTTCCAGTAGCATTCTCACAAACTCAGAAGATACTTTTGAGAGCTTTGCTGAAGACAAATTGACAGCAAAAGCTGATTCCTTTTCTTTCCCTAAGGCAGAGTTCCCAAATGCCGATACTTGGACACCTTCCCAAGATAAACTGTTCATCTGCGGCCGAAGTTCCTCTTCACTTTCTTCAGTTGCAGACTGCGATGCTACGGGAGAGCGAAAATTTTCTCACAGTAGTGAAGTTCAACTTAAGAACGAAGGAGTAGCCCGGGCTTCTTCCTTGTCTGCTGATATGATGAATGTGAGTCTAGAGGCGAAGCCAAGCTCGGCCTCCGCCCTGTTGCATCGCCCGCTGACTCAATCAACAGAGGCTGTAAGCTCACTGCCGAAGTTACAAGTATGTGAGAAGGCAGGCTCTTGGTGGGCCCTCAACGCAAGTGTTCTGCAGATGTACAGGCGCCTCTACCATCAGCGAATGTGCTTAAAAGTGCCCGCTGAAGTGATACCTCTCAGTAAGGTAAGTTGTTTGTGTTCTTGAATTTTTTCGTTTTGTTTCTTGGATAAGAATCAGTATGGATTGTGTTTTCACTTTTTAGCGACTTGTTTTACGGAAAGGCTGGTTTTCTTTGGTTAACCCAGATTATTTGCCCAGAAGAGTTAGATTCAGCAGTCTCAATGGGAAGCGCTTTTCATTAAATATCAGGTTACTAATTGTAATCTTGTGACACACCGAGAGTTAATGAAAATATGGAGAGTTTTTTTAAAATAATATGTTCCATTAGTTATACTGCGGTCGGTGTCCATGATCTCGAACATTTACTAAGCTCAACAATCACTTTTATTTTCATTCATCTTATTGTGGTCACAAACTTGCTGTAGCTTTTTCTATCTCTGCCATTTTGTTTAACTCTTCCTTGATTTTGTTTAGTTCAACGATGTAGAGGAAAGGCTGAATTCTGCCTTGATCTCTGATGCTGAAGTATTTGACATTATAACCAGTTATTGTAGCAACATTTGCTCGTGCCTGGCAGAAATATAGAATTTTTCATTTTTAAGCTTTAAGGTACGACATGAACGACTGCGAACGGTGCAAAATGAACCCCAAACTTCACGTATAGTCTCCTACCTCACCGTGCAGGGTCCAAAGGCAGTAGACGCGACAAACAGTTTAAATTTTCCTGAAAAAACTTATCAACAATTCCTTTTATTACAATCTCATAGCATTTCTATGAATTTGTCAAATTTATAACATATTTCTAGAAATTTGGCCGAAGTTATAATCCTCAAGGAACGTAAAGGTAAGCTCACCATTAATATGCCTTCTACCATGAATCATCGTGCTAATGCGCAAACTGTAAAAGTTATCCTCAAAAAATATATCAAATGAGTTGTTTTAATAATTCTCAGTTTTGATTTGCACGGAAATCCCAAAGTGTCAAGTATTTACGTAATTTTGAAATCATTTTTAAATTTTTCATGAGAATTTTGATTAGAAATAATACAAGCTATTTGTAGAAGTTTATCATCAACTCGAGTTACTAAAACATTGCAGTTACTCAGTGGGTATATTATCCTACACTATTAAATCGCATAAAGTCGAAGATTGTTTAGTGACCACCACCAGTGCTTCTTCTTTTACTAATTATTTCAAGACATATAAGTTTTAATAAGGCAATAAATTACATTAAAATCATTTGATGTGGTGTTTGTAACCTTAGGTAATTCTCAACAAATTTTACTACAAATCTAAAACCAAATACTAATTACAAACATCTCACAGAAATTATTTTGAACACTCGACATAAGTAAAAAAACATGTATTGTCAATATTTAAGACCGATATTTTACTAAACACTAGGATACCAACTTAAATGAGGACGAACCTTGATCGTAGGTCAACTTTCTTTTATTTAATTTCCCTATTATTATTAGGAACGACGCGAGGCGGCACCTGATTTAATTTTCTTATGAACTTCTTCTCCAGTACCTTCACTTTTAAAATTGCAGGGTAGAAACTTACTCATACAAAGATGCTTACTCCGAAAAGTTATTTGTTTTAACTCTGATACAAAGACTGGTACGTTGTGTTCAGACTTCGTTCAGGCAGTTCTGTAGCTCGTCTGAGGGGCAGTACGACTTATTTTGAGGTGAGACAGGTGTTGTCGTAGACAATGCTCGTGTATGGTAATGGTTCGATGGTATCTGGTTAGATTTGATGTTTAATGCAGCTATTCTACTCAACACGAATTTTTTTATTGTAATAATGGAAAAGACAACAACGATATGTCAAATAGAATCATGGGGGAAATTTGATTTTACGTGTAAGTGGCAATAATATTCATTCATCATTTAACCCCTTTTTTGTGTTACGTATCCAATTTGTGTCTGTAGTACTCATTAAAAAGGATTTCATGTTATGCAATGAAAGACTTGAAATACCTGTACGTGTGAGTGGCACATTTTAATGAAGTTCTCGAAATACGCTTCTACAGGAGATGAAACATAAATTGCAAGATGAGTAGGATGTATATTGACATCAGTGGACAGACTATAGATTACTACGAAAGCAGGTACGTTCATCCATAGGGAATTATATTCTGTATCAGCCTTATAAAGGAGGCGTTACAGAACACTGACTTCCTCGTCTGTCTAGCGATGACGTGCCACAAAGACCTTAATTTCGTTGCTTCAAAGCCCTGCGGTTTTTCGTCCCCTACTTTTTCTTCGTGGATTAGATAGTTTTTAATGGATATTGTTCAGGGCGTGTTTAATGAAAAATGTCAGTAAATTCCCAAAATTTTTATAAAAAACAAAAGATGTTTCAGTAGATGCATTCTTGTTCTCGTATAGATTACACTACAATAAATGTGGAAACCTCATCAGAGTGTTATTTGTACAAAAGGGAGTTCATTTAACAATACAGAAACGTACAAGAGTCTACGGAAATTTTTTGTGACTCCAGTTTTTTCACTCGTTGTGAGAGGCCTATACTCAAACGTTATAACTGTTCGATATATTGCTTAATTGAACCATAATGTGTGTGGCTCTTCACTTGATAGGAAATCTTAACATTGGAATGCAAGTTGCTTTCTTGTATGCTATTTTTTGTATAAGATGAAGTGTAAGAATCTTTGATGTGTTTGTACACTGCTTTATTTAGTAAAAACCTCTTTCTCATTAATTTAGAGTTAGTGCTTTACGCAAATAGCAATGAGAATCTTCGGTTTGACGTACGAGTGTTGTGCTCTTGCCTGGAGCTCAATTTTCCCATCGAATGCTCCATGCCGATGGCCAAATCGTCATTGACCTTCTCCTCGCGTAATGTGCTCGCTAGCAAAACTGCCTCATATATCAGCACCGTAAAGATATTTCCCCTCCAGTTTATTAGACAATAAAGCATGCTTTCGACGTAATGAGTCGATCAGCCTCGCTTACCTCTACGACTCTCAGGCGCAGCCAGCAGCCTTACAATGAAAATCTTCTGTTATTTGCTGTTATAACATCTATTGAGTTTCAATTAATGATGAAAAATTCGTAGCATATTGAGTCACAGTATTAAGGAATAGAAATTTTAAAGCTAACATAGTACAAAAAACTTAACAATCTTAATGGGAAATACGTTTGAGCGACCTGCTGTACCATTAGTTCAAAAAAACATTTCAATACTTAAAAGATGAACATGAAGAAGCTTTAAAGACTATGAAGAAGAAGCGACCTGCTGTACCATGCACTAATTTCAATCTGATTTTAAATAAGGATACAGACTGGTAGTCTATCGACGAAATGTAACGATGAAATCAACCAAGAACTTATATTCTATTATGTTTGGAGGTAGAAAAGTAATATTTGTTTATGTAGGTAATCAATGTGCTTTCTCATCGTGCGATTTGAAGCTTCAAGCATAAATATGAATATTCTACCATTATTCCTCCACTCATAAAGTGAAGTAAAAAAGCTAGAATTTTATGAGTTATAACTTTTAGTGTAGTTTTAAGCTTCCTGTTCGTCAAATATGGCATAATTTAATTGTTTTACACTGAATTTGCATTACAGTCGCAAAGAGTTGTACTGTGAAGTATTTCGGTAACACACTTTGTGTGCTACCAAAGCAAATATTTCACGGCTAAATTAAGTAAATCGTGTGACTTAGTATTTTTTACCCACTTTTTCCCACAAGGCATCAACATTTTGAATATTAATTTTTTGCTAAGATGATCTTAAGATGTAATGTCAAAGTTCGTGATTATCTGCTTGATATTGAAAAGCTTGAGACCCATGCAAGCTGCAGAGGCCGATGAAACAATACCGGGAGCAAACCCAAAATCCAATATGAAAAATTGTATTTAATTATTCATAACGGAATGTACTCGTGTTTCACGCGTTAACGAAGTTATTAATGTGTCTGCTGGGCCACTATGTTAATAACCACTACTTATCAATCTCAAAATTATGTTAACGCGATGGCCTGTTTTAAGTGGGAAGTCTTCTTGACTTTTACAGTTTCGTTATTCCTGTGTTAGTTAGAAGGCAGGGAATAGAGCTCTTCTTGGCTCTAATGTCTCCATGAATGAATAATAAAGTGTTAATTTCATGTTAAGGATCTCAAGTTGTCCCGTATATTACAACGATATGTTTTTTTCTTGCATCATCTGCCAAAACCATTTTCTGAAAGGTTCACATTTTCTGAGAACAGCACTCACCAACATCTTCAGTGGTGTTTATATAGTAGGGTAGTTCATCAGAAAAATTTTCTCACTATTTGCGCGTGAAGTGCGACTGGAGACTAACGCACGCATCTCTGTCTGCTCAGGAGTTTACGGTCGACCACAGCGCTGGTGGTGAAGTTTAACCGCATCGCGTACAATATTTTCCCCTCATGTTGACGTTTGTTATGAGCAGTGTTGCTTGTAGACTGCGTCCCGTTCGCTACAGCCGCTCTTTCCAACAAAATATTACTCAAGGCGCTCTACAATATTGGCTCTCAGACCTTTCTCTCCAGAATACGATGGATTCGCCAGCTCCTTCAGGTTCTGTAGAAAATTTGATGTTATCGATGAGGAAAAGCTGTTCGATATTAGAGCGACGCGATTTTTTTTCCAAAGCATTGACGATTGCTCAGAAATTTTGGTGGTTAACGCCCACCAGCGAACGTAGCGAGACAGGAATATGGATAAATGATGATTATTACATGTTCCTGAAGAAAATATTACTGAAAAGACTTCCAATTCGGAATAGAATGGAAGTCAGATTTTTCATTTTTGTCTCTGCTTCAACATTAGGAATGCTTCTAATGCGATGTGAGAGAACTAAAAGCACTGATTACGGTGTTCAGTATGCACTAGATCAATGCATTCTTCACCTCCAACTATGCTCATAATTTTGGATAATTTACTTCTCTTTTTTCATGCGGGAAGTCTGGTAACGCTTCGACGCGTCTCAAGTTGAAGAGTCCAAAAATGACGTACCGTCGTGACCTTGTCATGAGAAAGATTGAACAGAAGTTTTTAGGGTCGCTATGATTATCGCTCAAACTAAAAAGGAAAAAAGGTAAATTATGAGGATCGCAAAGTTTTAATCCGAGGTGATAGCAACGACGCTGGAATGCTGGTGCTGCTCTCAGGCCGTACATTGAAGAGCAGACCGTCCTGCCGGCACCAGCCGCGGCATGATGGATGTCGGACAGCTTGGATGCCCTCGTGCCCTCGTATTACTGATCTTGGACCATCATTATCCCAAAAATTTGCTTAAAACGTTCTCATAGACAGTGCAATAGTATTTTTCTGCTAAAAGGGAATATTGACTTCATAGATCTGTTCGTTTTCGTAGTAGGAACGTCTGAAGTGTGCGGGCTCCCAACGAGGTACAGAGAGCGAAGTTTAACCCGGACCAGTCTGATCACAGGCATAAAGAAGTCCATTTCCAGCAAGATCAACAAATTGAATTAGAAGTAAAAACTGTGCAAGGGCGTTGCTTTCCTCGTCCATCTGCCAATATTGACGAGGAAAGAAGTAATGACCTCGTCTGCAAAAAATATATTAACGATAGCGCTTGTTCTCCCCCTCAGCTTCACCTACTTCCAATACCGACAGAGGGAAAAAAGTGGTCTGTAATTCTGTCGATACTGAAAGTACGATGAAATTCGTGAACTTTTCCACCAAGTCGATTTTGTGTGCTACCACGTTCTACTGAAAGAATCACGAGTTGAGCTGTATTCTATGAACAGAAAACGTGAATCCACATGGCTTAATGACATTTAATTTGATTATGTTAACTTGCATGTGACGCAGAAATATTGCGAAGCACTTCACACACTCGCACATGTACCGAGCCTCCCAGAAATGTAGTGATAATTTTTCCTCATTTGTGTATCGCGCTGGAAATCATGAGTGCCACTTCCTCACACCGGACTGAAGGAAGAGGCATTTGAGCAAGCACTAAAACGCTCGAGTGCTTGAGAATTTGAGCATTCTCAAAAAATGATCATTGATACCAATATTTGAGAACAAATATAGGTATCAATTGACGTGACAAATATCAATGGAGCAACGATAATCTGAAAGAAAACAGTTTACCTTAGTTACAACAAATTCATCAGGACTGTAATAAGAGGAGAATAATTGAGAAATCTAATTTTAACATTAGTTTCAAAATGCAGTCATTACTTTCACATCCACCTGATACATCCTTCTTAACTTTGCGACCTGTGAATGGTTGGTTTTGGTACGTGTGTAGTATTTTACAGCAAAGAACTTTAAAACCAATGTTGTAACAAATCTTATGTACCTCTATCAACGTTATTCGAAACACTTTTTTTCTCGAGTCTCTATTGACAGAAAGTTATATTTTGCGGCATTTTTTCAAACGCACGACTGTGAAGTTTTTGATGATTGAATTTCTAATTTTTTCATCATGAATAAATTTTACAATTCTAAAAGATCGACTCATTTCTTTGAGCCGTTGGCAGCCAGCACTATAGGGAGCTCGCTGTTTTAACACTTCGTTGACTACTGCTGAGGGACGAAGACTAAGAGTGAACTGCCTCTGCCCTTCAATTAGTCAGAAGTCAATATTTGCTGCTCGATTTCAAGTTTCTAGAAGTGAAGCATCGCTTTCTTTAAAGTGTTAATTGGTTCCGTCAGAGCGGCGGCCCAGCGCTCATCAAAAAGACGCAATTACCGTCGGATTCTCTTGATCTGTTTTCTTTTGCTCTCGCACTTTTTATTGGATTGAAACAAAATGAGTTGGCTTATGAACGTAACAGCTTTCGCTCCGAAGAATCAATTAATTTTACGAATTATTATGGTACTAGTGTACCCAGCCGTCAAAAATGACTGCAAAGATTTTGTGATAGTACCCGTGCCATCAAAAATGATGACAAATACTGTTGGAAAGATATTAAATAAAATTACATATAATAACGCAATGAAATGTATTTAGTTTTATATATTTATATAGATATATATACATACATACATATATATATATATATATATATATATATATATATATATATATATATATATATATATATATATATATATAAAGGACAAACGTTTTAATTGAGTACTAGCAGGACTCGCGAATAATTTGCGGTTAGTTCAGTAGCATGATTTTACAGGGAGTGAATAAATTACAAATCATTGATTATATAATTCAACAACTTTGATGCCATCCTAGAAAATTAAATGAATCCACTATAATGTAACACAGGAAATTAGAACCCTCTGCACCGTCGGCATCAAAGAGTAATCTCAAATTTTCGGGGTATTCTTGTAGGGGAGGAAGTGAAACTTTTCCATTATGACGACAATTTAGTTGTTCTCTTTGAAATCTTAAAGCTCCGCAAAATTGACATCGGACATCCATGGCTCCAGTGTAATGTATCTGGTGTTCCATATTATTATTATTTCTTCTTTCATGGTCTCTGTTTCTCCTGTTTCCTAGAAATTGCTGTCTCTCCACCTCATTCATATCATTTCGTCTTTCTTGGTATCTGTTTTTTCTGTTTTTTAGAAATTGCTCTCTCTCCACATCATTCATATCATTTCGACTTTCTTAATCTCTATTTCTCATGATTTGAAGATGCAATTCTCGCTCCTCCTGACTCATATTCATCCTTCGCTGTTGCATTCGTAGTCTGCTTCTATCATGAGTTGCTTGCCTTTCGTCTTCTCGCACGCACTGTCGGCTCCTTCTCTGTCGCTCTCTTGCTGCTTCTCTTTGTTCTCTTATTCTCTGCTCCATTGTTTTAGATCAGGGGTGGGCAAACTTTTCAGTGCAAGGGCCACATTCAAAAATTCGCAGTTTCATGGGGCCGCACAGTACAGGTTCGCACATAAGTAAGGTACTGTCGGTATCACTGATACGCTAGCAGCTATTTTTAAAATCTAAAAAAAAATTCTAAAAATTCAAAAAATTCAAAAAATTTCAAAAATTCAAATAACTGACGAAATATCAAAAATTTTAAATATTCCGAAAATTCAAAAACTCAAAAAAAAATAAATTTTAAGCAATGTAAATAATTAAAACAAAATCAAAAAATAAAAACAACTAAAATATTCAAAAAGCTCATATTCAAAAAATTAAAAAAATTTAACCATTTGAATTTTTAAACATTAAAAAGTAATTTAAAAAATAAAAAAAATTTAAACCATTTAAAAAATTAAAAAATGGAAAAAATCTAAAACCAAAACATTCATAAAATTTCCAACCCATAGTAACGTGATCCGACCCCAACCGTATAATAGATATCACAATGAGTGGTGTGACGCACAGGACGGCAGTCGTAAGCGTATTAATATATAGATTTCTTTAATGACAACATTCCTAGTGAAAACTAAGACACTTAGTTTTCTACTGCTGCAATTGACTCTGCAATTCGTGTCATATTTGGTACGATGTAACCGAATCATAGGGCCATACCCCCTCGAACTGTGTATCCACGATACGGACTCTAGTACACCGTATGCCCCACAAAAACTCGAACCGAGTGTTTATTTTCCCGTATCAGTAATACGATCATAAGAATACCATAAACATTCAATTTCTAGCAAAATTATCCATCGGAATTAATCTATAGAAAAGAGCATACAATAAGATTAATGAAGGGTAATTTTGCAAGAAATTAAATGCTTATGGTATTCTTATGATGGTATTACTGATACGGGAAAATAAACACTCGGTTCGGGTGTTTGTGGGACATACGGTATAAGGCTCTGGATCTCTAAATGTTTTGAAAGTGATACAAAACATAAAGGGTGTGGCAAAAGTCACATGATATATTTACAATTAATTTATGCAAAAACTACTTGAGATAGAAACTTCAAATAAATTGCAAACGAAAGAAAGGGTTTTGGAGTTTTTGTTTGAATAGAATATCATCTAAATGTCCACCGTGTTGGTTTATGCACATGCGCATTCTTTTCGTAATAGAATCCATCACTTTTCTTAGCATTTCGGGAGGAATGTTGCGAATCTCTTGAGAAATGTTCTCTTTCTAATGTTCCAAAGTACGAGGCCTATTAATGTATATTTTTGACTTTAAGTACTCCCATAAAAAGAAATGCAAAGGGGTCAAATCACAAGATCTAGGAGGCCAAGGAATATCACCAAAACGTGAAATTAATCGATTTGGGAAAATTATCTTCAAAAGTTAAATTGATTCCTTTGCTGTATGGGCTGTTGCACCATCTTGTTGAAACCACATATTCCCATCTTGAATTTGAGGTCTTAAATATTCTTCAATGAATTTTCGATATGCAGCTCCAGTTACAGTCGCAGTTTCTCCATTCTGATTTTCAAAAAAATAGGGACCAATAATCCTTTCACTTGTCATACCGCACCAGACAGTAACCTTTTGTGAGTGAAGTGGGATTCCTTGGGCTCCTAGATCTTGTGATTTGACCCCTTTGGGTTTCTTTTTATGGGGGTACTTAAAGTCAAAAGTATACATTAATAGGCCTCGTACTTAAGTCGACTTAACATTTGAAAGAGAACATTTCTCATTTCTCAACATTTCTCTCAAATGCTAAGAAAAGTGATGGATTCTGTTACGAAAAGAATGCGCATGTGCATAAACCAACATGGTGAACATTTAGATGATATCCTATTTAAATAAAAACTCTAAAACCCTTTCTTTCGTTTGCAATGTACCTGAAGTTTCTATCTCAAGTAGTTTTTGCATAAATTAATTCTAAATATATCATATGACTTTTGCCACACCCTTTATAAATAAATAAACAAATATATAAACACACGAAGGTCATTCTTAGTCTTAGATTAGATTAGATTACCAAATTTTCTTGACTAGATCTTTCTGCAATACCTTCGTATTCTCATTGGTTCATGTTGTTTTAAAAGCAGAAAATACCTATTAAACCTTGCATTGAAAGAATGTTTAGGATTGCTTCCTTCTTGCCTTTAGAAATAACGCAAAGGATGTACGAACAGACGATTAGTAGTTCACCAAACAACTTGTTTGAGTAGGATCAGTTTTAGGACGTTCTGTATGATTTCATTAACATTAAGTGGGACACAAAATACTTATCCGTACAGAATTGCGGACAGTAATTTTAAATTGATTTTAGCCCTGATGCGGAGACATCAATTTTAGAGGCTTTGATAAGAATATGAGAGATCAAGTGGAATGCACGAATCAATTTAAATTGGGGGCATCAATTTGAAGTGGAGACATCAGTTTGAAATTTAGGAATATGTTTGAACTAGAAATGTTCTAAATTATTGAAATATTCCTAATTGTAAACACAATTATTAAAGCTAAGGACTCATGACTTTATATCCTCGCTGTAACAGTAAACGGAACAATAACATGTCGGTCAAAATTAGAGCTCTAAGAGCTTTTAATCATTCTAAAAAATCTGCAATTATCCTTAACGATATGCTAGAAAACAAACTTATGTGCAAAATAAGATAAATATAGTATTGTGCCTCACAAAGGGAAAAAGCAACAATCGAAGAAAAAACAATTTTCTGCGACTCTATTTTTTTAATTTCTGAATTACTGCTAGGCAAATAAATTGTTCATAAATGTCCTAGAAAAATACAAATCGCGTACCAACGAATTTTATTATGTTCATTAAAAAATTAAATACCTACAGGAAGCTGCTTAAGACTCAAACACTTCGTTTTTGATATCATTAATCATGCGATGAAAGCAAGCGGGAGCAGAACGAATTCTTTTGGTCGTGACAACAGTGATGAATAAATGAGCAAGTGTTTCACCAAAATGCAAAGCAAAAGTCCGTACCGTAGAAAAACTTTCGTCCTTAGAAATTCCTCCACAAAAAGGCGACCGCTCTCACAGCAGCTAAAAGGAAAAAGAGCCAGGAAACCAATAACATCTTCGCACCTGGAGCACCACGAGCAGGACACGGACGTCGAAGAAGCTTGTGCTCTGGGGGCACGTGGTGCACGTCAGAAAAGTTTGCTAGACAACCTGAACGCGAAATATCCACAAAGCGACGAGCTTCGATTGATTTCCGTTAAGACTGCTGAATCTGCAATTCCTGATAGTCCTCAATACGAGTTTTTTCAATCAGCCATCGATATGAAAGAACGTTTAATGCTTTGGCAGACATCATACAGTAGCTGCCGTCTCATTTTCTCTAACGAAACAGCGCTTGCAACTTGTGACCATATTGGAAGGCAATGAATCAAATGAACTGTGAGTGGAATGTGATCAGATAATTCATGAAAAATGTATCTTCATTCTGACTTTAGAAATGGAAATATCAAACTGGCAGACGTTACAATGACTCAATTGCTCATATTCTTAACTGCATATCTCTGTTCTTATGAGTCCTACCATCTGTTGTAGATAATGCAACTTGCAGAGCAGCACATGTGAACAATGGAAGCAAAGGCAGAATAAATTCCTGAAAAATCTTCCGTAATTAATGACCTAAGGCGGAAGACAGAGGAGCTGCTTCTTCAAGGCTGCCAAAAAACGCATGTCAATTATCAAAGGAAAATTTACTGAGCCCCGTTTTTATTTAAAAACTGGAAGACCAGAGAGTATCATACGCTTGATTCAAGACAAGATAATCTGTAGGTCGCATTGACGCAAGAGATGATGTTGGAGAACAAGTAGCCCTAAAGCAAACAATTAAGTGACA
>VCRD01003898.1:32877-53433 GCA_006783055.1 Trinorchestia longiramus
TTGTAACAGTGTTGTGATGGAGTGGAAACGAAAACTACTCAATACCTGGCACAATTTGTCAATATTTACTGAGCATTTGCCTAAGCATGATCACGTATGATTAAACTTTAAGAGCTGCTGGGTCAAAAAATCAAAGAATAAACTACTGTAAAATGAATCCTACTTAATGTTACATACATTAAGTATTATGTGCAATACTCAATGGTAATAAAATTTGATAGAACGCCCTAAAACTGATCTTACTCAATGAAGTTTTTTGTAAACTATTCATCGCCTGCACGTACATCCTTTTTGTTTCTTCCAAAGGCAAAAGGAAACCGATCCTAAACATTCCTTTAGTGCAAAATTAACTGCTTAGTTTCAGTTTCTAAAACAACATGAACCGATGGGAATGCAAAGGTTTTGTACATACCTCTAAGCATAAAAATCTTGTGATTAATTATAATTTGTAAAAACAAATGATTCTTTGAAGTGTAAACTGTTACGTTGATGAGACAATTAGTTGAAGCACAGAACCGTCAAACAAAATATTATCTAATATTATAAGGAAAAATTGCAACAAGCTTTCAAGAATTGCATGTCATGAACTGTTTCAAAAATATCAAATCTGCCAATCAGTTCTATTAAAAAAAGTGCGAGAGCTAAAGAAAACAGATCAAGAGAATCCGACGGTAATTGCGTCTTTTTGATGAGCGCTGGGCCGCCGCTCTGACAGAACCAATTAACACTTTAAAGAAAGCGATGCTTCACTTCTAGAAACTTGAAATCGAGCAGCAAATATTGACTTCTGACTAATTGAAGGGCAGAGGCAGTTCACTCTTAGTCTTCACGTCGTTCAGCAGTAGTCAACGAAGTGTTCAAACAGCGAGCTCCCTATAGTGCTGGCTGCCAACAGCTCAAAGAAATGAGTCAATCTTTCAGAATTGGAAAATTTATTCATGACGAAAAAATTAGAAATTCAATCATCAAAAACTTCACAGTCGTGCATTTGAAAAAATGCTGCAAAATATAACTTTCTGTCAATAGAGACTCGAGAAAAAAAGTGTTTCGAATAACGTTGATAGAGGTACATAAGATTTGTTACAACATTGGTTTTAAAGTTCTTTGTTATAAAATCCTTAGGTCGTAGGGATTCTATGCATAGAAGGTGATACATGTAGCAGTAAGGCTTATGGTTGTGCCATTGAAACAAAGATAAAAAATCAAAGTGCTTTAAAAATGCATCAAAGCGTTTTCTTCGAAACAAATCCCAGGCAACATATGTAATGTTACAGTTTGAATTTCCAACAGTAAGCTAAAATTTTTGATATAAATATACGAGTGAGTGAAACTTTGAGATGTGATTTCTAATGCTCTGATCGGTCATACAGTTTAATATGCTGATGATCCAGAAAAAATATTATTATTATTAATATTATTATTATTATTATTATTGCAGTTAACTGAGAACTTCATTCCGTTTAGTAAAATCGAAAGTTACGCATCAGAGAACGCTTAAAAAAGAGAACAAAAAGTTGAAACATGTCACGCTTTATTGAGATTGAAATAACTGGACAATGGATTGGAAGATTTCAATGCAGTTTGTCTAATTTTACGCATGAATTTTTTTCTATCACATTCTTGAAATTTATCATTAGTTGCTTGATTTTATTGAAATTAGTGTTGGTGTAAGAAGAGGGTAAAAGTTAGTGGTAAATAATGGTAAAAATGGTGAATTCTGTTGTAAAATGCTGCAAGAATAAATTACGCCACTGATTGGAGAAGCTTACAGTAGAGAATGTTGAGTTGTGTGGTGGATGTAGGATGGTGCTTCTTGTCACAGGAGGTTAATAGTGACTAACGATTTCTGAGCGGCCTTTCATAATCGTCTTGTTGGATTTGGGTACCAAAAAGGAATGTTGCCGAGATCACCAGGTGTCACACACTTAGATTTCTTCATGCGGCGCATGTCTAATCAAAGACTTATTCTACATCTCCACTAGAAGAGAATAACTACGGACGATGGATTGATAAGAAAGTAAACGTTATGAAGAACCAGTCTGAGGTATGATAATAAAGAGGTAGAAATGTCAAGAGTGTCAAGCGAACCATTGTCTCCAGCTAAAGTAAAAACCAAAAAATATCTCCTTCCAGGAAAAATGTGTGCATTAACTGTATGTTCAAGAACTACTGAAAATTTTTACTTATATCATCAATACTTATTAACTGTTTATTTTAAGTAAATTTAAATAAAAATTCATGTTGACTCCCTCTATGTATATGATGATTTTAATCAATCTATGAAGTTGATCATTAAATACTTTCAGTATGAGATAGAACACAAATTCATTCGTAAAATAAGACAGAGTGCATAAAAATCGACTTATTCATTACCGAGTTATTGGCATTGAAAGTCAGGGTTCGGGTTTTTGTTGCCCATTCTGAGTATTGACGAATGGTTTTGTTTTATGTTGCACGACTCTTAAGTCATAAAAGTATTTTAGTATGGTATCATTTCGGGAATATCCTGGATCAGCTAGCTATTCAACTCGCTTTTCAACCTTCATAGTAAAGGAGCTATGCACCAGCTGAGGAATGCAGTTTCCAAGCCTCGCGACCGTAGAGCGATTTATTATACAGCCGAGATTGAAGGTTTCTTTTAGATGCCTCCAAACGACACCATGTTCTTTTATTGAAAAAGTGTGAAACTCGACTAAGCAAAGAACATTACTTGGTTCCTTTGATCCTTCGACCAGCCCTGCTGAGCTTCTTACGGGTCCTATAGCGCTCGACTACATTTTTGTATGAGAAAGTATGAGTTTCGTTACGGCTGCTTGTCGATCATATTCCACTTAATTGAGCTCATGGCAGAGAATTTCTGTTCAAACTGTGTTTAGGTGATGCTACTTATGCTTTACAATTACTTTACACCAGCAGGCTTACAGTTTTTCATTAATCGGTTTTAAAACTCCTTGGCTTCAAACACTTGGCTGGTCGTCTTATCTGTAATTACTCCCTTTCCTCTCCCCTCATTCCTGAACATTTCCTCTTGAACAATAGTTCAGTTGTTAGCACTGTTTCTTACTGGTACTGACATGGCTGGGCAATGGTTTTGAGGATTAATTTACAGTGCTGTTTAAAATCAAGGAATAAATATTAAAATTACCAAATCTATAAAAAATGTGAATCATTTTTTAATTTGAACTGGATGTAAACTTACAGCACTTGAACTATCTCTCCAATTTTCAGCAAGCCTAAATAATACTATCGTAGGTATTTAACATTTTATTACTTTTTGACTGCTAAAAATTAATGAACAGAGTTTTAACAATGTCTAAAATTGTTGAAATATCTGGTTTCGGTAACGGAACACTTTCAACAACGTATTAATTCATGTATTCGAAAAATATACAGATATTTACAGTAGATACTAGAAATTCAACCAAAATTTGATTGATATTCTTTTTCTCTGGCTGCTGGTTCATTCTGATTTTAAAAATTACCAAAATGAATTGTACTCAAAAATTATTTAAAAATCAATCCCAACAATTTTTTAAATTACAAGATGAGGTCAATGCCACAGAGTCAGAAAAACATACATGACATAAAATTCTCCGCTTCTATAGGGTGTTTGGAGTGAATATGACAGTTTCCTATTAGAGAGAAAACGTAAATATCTGAGACGGAAATTAATGTGTCGGAAAATTTTAAAACGGAGAAATGATATGATTCATCACAGTTTAGCATCGCACAGGAAAATTACGCTATTTAAAATGCCACAAAATTATGACACCGTCGGATACACTAGACGAAGTCGTTGAAGGACAAGCAGTAATGACACGAACCAATGTGAAATTTGGCATCTTTTATCAAAAGTGCGTAGACTCCGTCAAGACCACTTACGCCACATTTCACTAACGAAATGTCATCGGCAACAACTGCCAGTCAAAGTGCTTAAGGAACCTATTAAACTTTAAGGTGTAGCCGTGAGCCCGGAAGTCAGTTCTCGACAAACCCTGCTGGAATCAAGAGCTCTCTCTGAACTTCTGCTATTTCGAGTCATCTGTTTTCTTCACAGACTATGTACGTAGGACATCGTGTTCAATTCTACTGCCTCACACTGGATGCATACAAGACGGGACAACATCGTCAGACATGTGATATTTAGATCTTTCTGACTCTTAATTTAACGAAGCTCAGTTGATGATGCGCAGCTTTAAATAGAGCATCAATGTGCATTGTTTGAAGTCCCTCCTGTTTCGGCCTTATATGTACTGTCGAATACACCTCGTTCACTCCAGATCGCTACAAAAATATATGTTCAATAACTGAGAGTGAGAGATGTTTGGGAGTGAGGGACACGACAATGATCACAGCGGTCGCAATAAAATCATTCTAAGAACCTATCCTGAGAATACTCCAGGGCCCTGATTTGGCTCCTGAATCTGTCGCTTGCAGCCTTTACGATGTTCTTGGGTGAAACCTCAAATGCCTCCTTTATTTTGCATATCGTCTGAGTCTTTGTGATACAACCAGTGTAGTTTGTGCCTCTGCACCACGCATCACACAAAATGACCTCTGAGATTGCAATCAGGGAAGTTAGAGGGACAAACGCTGGGCTGGAAATGATGCCCGGCAAGAACCAGCACTATTCAGGTTACTCTTTTCCAATATTCAGGTGGCTTCCACTTGTTCATTTCAGTTGACCTCAGTTTTAAAATGAAGTGGTTTTCATAATACCGTTCACTTTCGTAAATGTTTGAGTACGGGTACAAGATTTAAAAATCAATTGTGCCATATTTCCAAACCCTAACTTGTTCAAAAAAGCTCATAAAATTTGCTGTTTACTATCTGAAAGAGGTATAAATTTGACGCGTTTTTTCGAGATTGACCTCTGTCCGAAAATATGAGATGATTTTAAATGTCAAAGTTTCAATATGAGACATTAAATTATTTTCACAAATTGTACTGTCAGTTTTAAAACTGCTATCAGAAACAACAGTAATGAGCATGATTACAAACAGCTAAATCTATTAAGCTAATATATTCTTAACAATGTAACTCCTTCTTCGATGTTCAGGTATTGGAGACTAATGTTAAGGAACCACCCAGTTCTATAATATTAAGTACTGATTCCATATTCTTTTTAACGTCTGGGGCTGTTGTATGATTGCGATACGTGTGACGGAGATGTCTGTGTGTGATTGAGGAGCAGGTGTGCGATTACGTTAGACAGCATGGAACTTGGGTTGCAACCAGGCCTTATAGAATGAACTAAATGGTTCGTTCCCACCGCTTTATGCTATTCTGTTCAAACTCCATCACCGGCCGTGCCACATTTTGTCTGCAGTTAGCGAACGTGGGGCTTGCGACGAGGAGTTTCTTCTATTGTGTCGTAACCAGGAAGCCTAATGAATGAAGTCACGAGGAAGATCGTATGAAGGGAACGTTAGTTATTACGTCAATTTATAGCATTTAATTATAATGAAATTGATGTGCAGTTGAAATACAAATCTTCTCTTATTACAAATGAACAGTCCTACTTATATTTTTTACCAAGTTTCTTCCACGCAGTAATTTTAACATAGGAATTATTTCCAGGTGCGGAAGTGTATGTACATAATTAATAGTTGACTACCTCAGTCAGTTGACATTTTTTCTCACGATCACATACTCTTATATCATTAAGAGGACTTTCTTACTCTAAATACACTAAAAAAAATATTCTTGACAGAAAATTTCAGCGCATTCGCATTTTGGCTAACTCTACAGTTAGCAGAAGATATGACTGGCATCCAGTATAGCAATAACCTCGTGCTGTTTTATGAGGTACATGCTTTATCATCAGTACAACCACTCATACTTCTGTAGGATATATTCATTTATTGGTGTAAAGTTTGGATATTTTATTCAAAGTAATCTAAATTTCAGATGTCAGTCATAAATGAGTTTTCAGCTTGTTCACTCGTTGTACATCAATATTTGTGACGTAAGTTGAAAATGGTTAGCACTTTGTTCAATGCCAAAACCTGAAAATGCGTCGCGCAAGCACCCTCATACAGCCAATTACTCTCGGTCTAATTATCTTCTAATTTTCTGAGATTAAAATAAGCTTGCCTAATTTGCTGGTGACGCTTTCTCGGCTTCTCTCGAGGCAAGGAATTAATGAGCTGCGAATGAGGAATGAGCGTGCGGATGTTATATTCTTGTCTGGCTGACCGAGGTTTAGTCGTAATATTTTTCATCCGGATTATGTACATACATTCCACTTGTATAAATTGCCCTTGGGTTGCTGCTTTAATTACGTCCCGCTTATATTGTTCACATGTCCCATGATCCATCTATATTTTACGTTTAATCTTTGATTGCTTTATATCGTTCTCATATGAGTATTTATGACCACTCGAAGTTATTTAATTGTGATTTCTTTGCGAGGAAGTTACTGTGAAGCGTCTGTATCTTAGACGCTGCATTGTCATCTGCACACTTTTTGCAAAAGTTCAGCAAGTTCTAGAGTCTCGGTGTTAGCTACACCTTGACAAGTACTCTCAATTGTTGCAAATATTTGAATTATCAAATGGACACAGTGTATGAGTGTTTAGGAAGCCAGCAACTGAGCTTCATGTCATTGTGGAGCTGCTCATCATTAGACACGGGCCCTACATCTCCGAAACCGGCAATTATTGCCTTCGCTGCTGCGGCAGCTTTGTTTTCTCATAAAAATCCTAATTAATTCTGAGTTGGCTGACTGAATTATGTTTCAGCTCGCGTGATTGCTTTGATCGGAAAAGTTTTTGCGCTTTCCAATTCAAATTTAACTGCATTTTGTGTGTTATAGCTATAATTCGCTGAATTAGATTATATAGATGCGCTGACTCTTATATTGGAAGACCTTGTTTCGACCACACGGCCCATCAAACTTGATATTGCAAATTCCATTGTACGTATTAGACGATTCCAAACATCCTCATCATTAATTCATGATGACTTGCGATTGTATATTGAAAAAATTGCACGCGTATAAGGTTATACGGATATAAGCCTGTTAATTTCAGTGAGAAAAACGTTACAGTGTATCTAAATGATAGAATTTTTACTTCTCCAAAATGGTTCTGCTGTAGGGTCTTCCCCACATGGCTGAGAACAGATAAGAAATGTAGCAACAGCTGCGCAAACATTAAGCTCTTTCGCGCTATACTTCGTATTGTGGATATAAGCAGTTAAAAATTTTCGTTGCTTCATTGTTCAAGAATTGCATTTGTTGGGAGACCAATAAATGACCAAGAAAACCTGCTCCAATTTCAAGAATGTATTATATTTTCATATCCCTCAAAGAAACGCAAGGAAATGGATTCTTGAGAACTTGCTCTCTTCACAGATGAGCAAAATTCATGAGCTTCCCTCGAGAAGGTGGTAATGGTTTTTGCATCAAAGCGTTTCATGACTAGCTGTTTCAGTATCCAACCTTCAGTAAAAAGTCTCAAAGTCGGCAGTGTTTGTGATTGAAGTTTGATATGAGTTTAGCTGTTTATCTTTACAGTGTTTTTTCTTCTCTTTCTGTCATGTGCTAATGGCGAACAAACAGTCAACCACCCGCACACGTCTCTCCGAATCTGTCCGATTCATTTTTTATTTTCGTTTTGTTGGGATGCCCCTGACCACTGTTGAACGCCACTTGGCAGATAATGATTACAGAAATTCGAATGTAGTTTGTTTGAAATAGACGGTGCACATTCCTAAGAAACGTTTTCCGGGTTAAGACCGTGTTGATATTTATACTGATCGATGCTGAAATCTGCAGGCTCTGGTTACAAAGTCATCAATCTTAGCCTAATTCTTAGATCTCTTAAAAATCCATGATAGAGCATCTCATTGAGAAGGTTGTAGTTCAGTCTTGCTTTCCAAGTCGATAACTTCGTTAGTGAAAACGTTGATTGAACATTCGTACGGTAATTGTTCTGCACTCACTGCTAGAGGAAATGATGTACCAGATGCACAAGGTTGAAAATTAGAATGTAAGGTAAAAAATATGGCATCACAGGTGGGAAGAAACTGCATTTAATTGAAATTTAAGGTCAACTGAACCTGATGAAAAGTGTTCCTTCCTAACTTACTGGTCCAACAATCTGGTATAAATTTTTGTGAGCCTTATATGAAACATTCATACGATATCTTATAAATTAGCAATAAAAAACATTTTCACTCAGCAATTTTAGAATTAGTTCATGTGGTACATCATTCCACCTTCAAAGATGCAACGATATACCGACATAACGACAATGGTTTCGTTTCCAAAACTATTCATCGCATTTCTAACAGACTTCCCGAAATTTTCAGCATGTCCTAAATTATCTACCTCCTATTCGAAACTCCATTTGATATTCATCACGTGGGAATGAACAATAGGCCACAATTGCTCGCTCCATCCCGTGTTCATATCGGAGCCGCATGCCACACCGACCTACATATTCGAGCTCTCAGTCGCGCAGATTGACCTCCGTCCAGTTCGAGAGTCTGGACAGGCTAACCTCAGCTAGTCGGACTGCCTTGTCCTAGTTACGCTTGTCGTTCTTCACGTTATTTGATATTACTAAATAAATTTCTCCTAGCAATGATTGCGTTCATTCTGTCTACCAAAGATTCAAGGCCTTAAAATGAATACTATTGAAATTCAGAATTAGCTCTGACTTATTTTTACCGCACGCGATTTTCATCGCAATAAATGAATCAAATTCCATAGGCGAACACAAAGAAACAAGGATATTTTAACTTTATATTCGATGGCCTCAGACACTAGTTAGTTCCATTAGGGCTTCAACATGAAATTTACAGTGAGAAAAAGCATTTTATATTCTTTACATTCATGCTTGAAAATAAAGTTTACATCATACTTGTGGCAGGATGAGATATGCTTGGGGCAATCAAAAGTCCTTGCAAATATTACTACGAGACTTGAATGAAAGTTCTGTTCGGTAAATTCTATGCTGTTGAAATTTTTTAACACGGTAAGTTATTTTTCAATGCTATCATTCTGAGGGGTATCTTGGTACCCGTTTCTCTTGCAGAACTTTCTTCATTAAAAACTACGGTCAAATTTTTAGTACGTAGAGCGTCTAAAAACACTCGCGCTGCGGAGAATGCTAATATGAAAAGGTTTTAGTAAGTCTTTTATAACTTAAATATTGTACAGGGTGACACAAAAAACGGGAACTTTTCAACAATCTAATAAAACAAGAGTAAGGAAAGAAAAATATTTTATTCAAAGTAATTGAAACCTTAAAACATGCCATTAAAAACCTGTGATAAAATTATTTAAAAATTACATCCCGTAAATGAAAATAAACGGGGATCACAGTCACTGTCACTGCGAATCGTTACGTGGAGATGTTACAATCTTGCGTTACACCTGAATTGCAGAATTTTCCACATGTTCAAGGAACTTGGTTCCAACAGGATGGAGCGACATCACACACTGCACGGCAATCATTGGAGCATGTGCGAGAATTGTTCGGTAACCGTGTGATCTCAAGATTTGGTAAAGTTCCCTGACCCCCTAGATCGCCAGATTTGTCCGTTCGTGATTTTTTCTTGTGGGGCTATCTCAAGTGTAAAGTGTACACGACTCGACTAAGAACTCTGGATGAGTTAAAACAGAGAATTTAGGATGAAATGCACAGTATCTCAGCTGAGATGCAGCGGTCAATGAGGAATCTCAAGAGCAGATTTCAAGAATACATTCGTACAGGAGGACGCCATCTGCGGGACGTAATTTTTCAATAATCAAAATTCCATCACTTTTTCTTAAATGACATATTTTAAGGTTTCAATTACTATGAATAAAATCTTTTTCTCTCATCACTGTTATTTTTATTGGATTGTTAAAAAGTTCTCGTTTTTTATGTCACCCTGTATTAAATGTAAACAATCTGACTTTATCTAAAGCCAATGTAAATAATTATACCACTTATAGCTGTACACATTAATATTCTTCATTTACCAAACATTTTTTGCTCTTGATGCTCCATAATTATCAAGGTGATGTAAAACAGCGAGGCTTGAGTCTTGATCAATTCCATACATTTAAACTGCAAGATTCCTCACCATACACAGTATATCTTATCAATCTGGGAACACTGAACATATTTTACTAGAGATTTGAAAGTCACTCTCCAGACATGGATCTTCACTTGATTTTTTGTCAAGAGACTCTGAGCAGAAGAACTTTGTTTAAAAGTTGCAAACTCTGAGAGAAAAACTTCGAAGAATTTCTTTCTGGAACTCGTTCAGCAGGCTACGAGAAGAGCTACGATCACCATTTTAATAGAAGTGAAGCTAATGATCTAACTTCAATGAAATAGTGAAAAAATTAGATTCATTCATTGGCATTTAATTTTTGAATTTTAACGTATTTTATGTACTTTCCACAGCATGTAAAATACAAATCACAATTTCCATTGGTTACTTCTGCAAAGTGTTTACAACTGCAATCTCCATATTCTTTACTTTCTTTTGTGCTCGAAACATTCTTTTAGAGCCGAGCAACTTCCTGGAGCCTCTCAGACACATGTTTTGGTTTCACTACGGCTCACCGGAAGCCGCTAGATGAAATTCAAGGGGTGTGCCAATCCTATTTGGTGACGTTCAATTTGGAACGCTTGAACGATCTGCGAGACTCCATCCGGCCGAACTCCAAGTTCTCGTGCCGTGTTTTCCGCTCGAGTGCTTGTCGAAGAGACGCAGTTGTAATCTCGAGGGCTTCGGTAACTCAAGACGGCTTCTGGAGACCTAACTCCTTGCTGATGTGTCACTACAACAACTCGAGGACCAAATCTATTGTCCGTGTTCATGCATCCTTAATTAATTAGTAAATTTCAAATACTTCGTTCAATTTTTCGAATTGCTCTCCCTGTTCGATTTATAAAGTTGCTATGGATTTTTTTGCCCAATATCGTTCTGTATTCTTATTTATTCCACTTTTCAGTTTCGGTTGTCAAGTGAGTCCCAGAACTTCAATTTCAAAAAATTGCAACTTTTGACGATCTTTCCAAATAACTTTGAAGTCCCGCTCTTTTATGCAGACAATTTGCGCTACCGCACCCTCGAGGTGCTCGGTCGTCTGGACTTGACAAGAGTTGCGCTAAATGTCACCTAATTACGCTGAATGCTGCGGAGTTTTGATCTTGAGGTCATCAAGATGTGGTCCATTATTCTTCTCCGGAGAACTGCGCGAGCGTTGGTAATTAAGGTTCATTCGGAGCTCATCCTCTCACATATTCTTGTCGTAACTTGTATTGTAGTTTAAGCCTTCAGCGAAAAAGTTCTGGGGCCATCTTCTAAATTACGCAAACAAAATCAGGTAAAGTTTATCATCGAAATATTTATTTACCGCGTCGTTTGAAAATAGTATGTAATGTAATAGCAAAATGCCCAGGTAAGAAATGTTTCTCATTAACTAGTCGGTCTTTCTGAACGAAAAATTCGACCCTCAAACATTGTTTTTAATTTAAAACGAGATTTAACCTTCAGTGTCACGCACAACTGCCTTCTCTTCAGGGAAAAACGAGTTTGTAATACGTGTGTTGCAGTCGTTGAGGCCAGCGCTGCAGTACCTCGTAACTAAGCCAAGACGAACCTCAGTGACCTTCCCACGCTCTCCAGGCTCGTTTTTGCCAAGTTTTTATCGCGCGTTTCTCAAAAGTTTAGGACAGGAGCACTTCTTTTAAACGCTTCAGCGGAATGTTCATTTGACCATTATTTGCTGCATTCCTTCCAAGTCCGTTTTAGAGATGGCTTTCTCTGCCTTTTTATTTTGATTTTTATTTTCTTAGAACTGCGTTCTGATTTTTGAAATTTAAACCTACCGTTGGAGCTGTCCATGGTGATTTGCCATATGAATGACCTCTAGCCAGAGTATCTTCTGTGTTAATCTGTTTGCTTCGATCTTTAGTTTTTCTCACATTGAGATGCTCTATATCTCTATTAAGATCCTTTTAAGCACATATGAGTTTTGGTAAGCCTAATATGCTATAAGAAACTGGAGCTTTATTTGTTTTTGTTTGCAATGTGGAGCCATCAGTAGAGAAAATGAGGCCATATCACTGGGCAGAGCCTCTCGCTTCGGGACACAAAGCCTTCTTTCGGAGTCCGCGTTTAGCCCTCAAGGGTTCACGAATCTAACGCCCCTTAGTTCGGAATCTTACTGTTATTTTGCTCTTTCGATTATAATCTTGTTCCATCTCACATAAAGCGTTTTCTTTTTCTAAGTTCTGTTGTCATATTCCTAAATTGCCTATCGATGGTCAAGTTGCACCGTTACCGAAGTCAATATGAATCCCTCAGCGTATCTTGAGAATGTAACTTACGGTGCAGGAGAGTTAGGATTCACGTGCTTTAAAAAGTGCTTTATCCTTCCCTTCTACCTTTCACTATGAGTGATGTGTTATTTCTGCAAACTGCTACTGTAACACAATCGTGAATGTTCTTTCTGTATTCTTCCGTTTTCATTTCTTGAGTGCTATGTGCATTGAAGTCTCCTAAAACATGAATTGTAACAACTCTAGTTTTCTATAAAATAACTGTGCTGTGTTTTGTTATGTATGATACATCTCAATGTACCGCATATTTCCTTGTATTATAAAAACTCATGTGTGAGATGAGGTGTGGTCTCAATAACGCCTTATTCTGTCCAAGTAAATCGTCGCTCGTGACTGGCTTCTAGGTGTGTACAATGGAAGTCAGACCACAGGGTGCAGAAACCAAATAATTTAGAGGTTTTTGTTCAAATTAGATGAAATACTTCTTATGGTAGCCACTACGTTTGAATTTATGTTAGGAAACTGATAGAATATATCTGAAAGTCATTATTTGCCACTGCTTTAAAAGCAGTGGTATTACCTCATGCAATCCTTCGAATTCGAAGGTTATAATAATTAGTCCCATTTTTTCTATCCACTTAATGATCCGGAAAACGTTGAGGGTCTAATTAATCATAAGATCTCAGTCCCTGCCTGATCTAAGTCCTCAGTTTAATAGGCCCGCTCATTTTTGGGATGACGTCTTTGTGCTAGCTGCTGCCAGCGGAGCTCTGACCTCCATTCTGCCTGCGGTCTCACCACAAATCTCCGAGTGCGGTCCTTCAACTAATACAGGCCTGCTGATCGATCCTGCATTCCTGTGTATTATGAGAGAGCCTGCCAAGTTGAGAAACCTTCACGCACTAACTCGTTTACTGAAACAACTTTCTAAACAAGTTTCTATGGAAGGGTTCGTTGCGCTTTGATGATAAGTTGAGACCCTCTATGGCAGCTTAGTGTTGTTTAGCCTCGATTGAAAGCCGATATTTTATAGCACGTACGTCTTTGAATAATATCCTGTTGAGCTGTGCAAACCCTGTTAAATACAAAAATGTTTTGTATCTATTCTCATTAAGGTACTTGAAATCCTCATTTCAAATGAAAACCATTGGCTCGATGATACTAACAATGACATTATCTTCGACAATTATCCTGTTTTTAGGAGAAAACAGTCGAGGAAAATCGATGAGCAAACTAATTACGAGTCTTTTATAACGAAATCCCGCCCTTGCACTACTTTCATACGAGTGTGAGCTGACAACATTTAAGTACTGGGCTTGGTTGGAGCTCGCTTTCATAACATCAAAGCTGATTTCATTGTGGTACTAGTCTACGCCTACAAATAGCGTTCTCCAGTTGCTTTTTTTTTGTCACTGGATATATTTTCATGTATTTTGTATACCCTTGGGCCATAAATCTGCGTATCAGTTTTTCTGTGTGTATCGGATTTCCTGAAATTCATCGTTATTTTGCAGTTGCAGTTTTAGTGATCTGTATGTCGTATATTTTCCTGTTTTTCGCTCCAATGATTTGAAGTTTTGCAGTAGTTGTTCCATAAGCGTAAATGTGGTTTTAGAGTGCCTATTAGGTTGAAGTATGTACTAATAGTGTCTGTGACCACACAAATATTCCAAGACCCTTAGAAGTATCATTAGTTGACCATTACAAAAACCCACAAAATTAGTTACGTTTGACTGTTGTGGACCTAGTTTTGTTAAATATTGTAGACCTTCGTTTTGTTACTTCTATTCTATTTTCGTAGGTGAAACCAATGCATCGTGCAACCGATTTTTGCCACAAATAACTTTGGTTTACGTTTACCTTTGTTCTTATGTTTTGTTTATTGAATATGCTCCCTGCAGCAGTGGGAACGTTGCGTTAGCTACTAACGTAAAAAATCTCATTTCAATAATTTTTAGAGCGTACTAAGAATTGCAGTTCAATGTTCACACCGATAAGTAAAACTTGGTCAATCGACAGGTTAGTCATTTAAGGGAAGTTGGATTTCATGACAACGTTAGATTACTTATGTATTATATTAAGTGGATTTTAAGGGTCGCATCGGATAAAGGAAAAGAAATGACTTTGCGTTTTAAGCCACTTGCCTCAATTGAGTTCATTTTCTGAACATGATAGCTTGTCGACGTGTTATTTAGTAGCAAGCTGTCGCACTGTTAAGAATCACCTATTCTTATTTAGGACGAACGAAAGCCAAAGCCTAATGAAGGTTATGAATAACATCGTTAAAATTCCGTAACTTTTATGTTTTGCAGCTTGTCTCGTTAAAATTGATCGAAGCATCTTGTAGAATATCATAGAGGCTTCTGGTAAAAATATAAAATGTTAGAGATTAACTAGCACTCTTCGCAAAATCGTTCATATTATGACTGAATGTTTCTAGCAAAAAGTAGAGTCTAGAATGAACCAAAGGTGGATCGGCTTCAACTACAAAGGGACGCTGTGACGTTACAAGTCTGCTCCAGGCGACCAATTCAACCCAGGTCATTTCAGCGCATCAATTTATCCTACCATTTACGCTCGACTTCAATTTTTATGAGACCGTTCAGAGCACGCATGGGAGTAGCGACGCTCGAGGTAAATCTGGCAAGAAGGTAAGTTACTGTGCACATGCAAACTATTGACATGAAAGTTTTTCCGGATTTCGTATCAAGAATGTGTAGTATCATAACGGTTGTTTGCATGATAGAGGGGTATACAGATATACCAGTAAATCATGTTTCTAAACGGAGCAAGTAGTCGAGTGGAGTCGTAGCTTAAAATGTTTAGTTAGCTAAGAAAGAAATAGTCTTGAAACAGAGTAATCTTCCCGAGGCTCAAAGTTTATTGTTCCTAATATGATCTAGAAATTTGAAATTCTGAAATCCAAGCAAAGAATGATCTCTTAGACACTTATGATAAATTTCGGGAAAAAAAGGGTCTAGGCTGTTAAAAAGTGTGTTATCAATATTTGTTTCACACCCCCTCGACTAATTAAGACCGTAGTTGCTTCAAAATTGATAAAAATGACTCCATTTTACTTCATTCATGGTATCTTTGTATCTGAGTAAAAGTCTCATTTTGTATTTAAGAACTGTGAACTAATCCGTTAGCAGTAATAAGAATACTAATCGTTTTTAGACATAGTAATCCTGTTACGGCTTGAGTATTTTAAACATGAATAAGTTAGGAAACTTCCGTCTGTGTTCTTACTGTAGGGGAGGTGGCATAGGATAACTAGCATCAAAGTAGTTTTACTTGCTCACACGACGTTCTTGATTTATGAAGAGACTTTATACTAGTTGTTCTTGCCAAAATCACGAGTTCTTTCATGCAATGGAATGCTGATCTTTACAGCTGTTCGGGACACTGAACAGGTCGCATTCTCTATCATTACAATACCACACGAATTAGACGCAATATGCGTATGAATCGCCCGACTAGATGATCTAGTTGGAAAGTCAGTCTTAATGCTGAAAACGCAGAAAACGCGGGGATTTATCCTTTTCTTCGTAACGTTATACTCTGGCCGACGTTACCTTTCAGAAATGGAGGTTATTTGGTTTGGAGTTTTTAAACATGTCGCTGAAGGCTTACAGCTTTTGTTATTTTTTGGTTCATTTTCCACTCCTTTGAAATTATTTTGTGGACATTAATTCCTCTTGTAAAATGGAAAAGTGTTTTATTAGGTTGCAGTGCAAAGTGAATAAGTGGTATACTGTAAATTTCATTCGCAAAAAAAGTTATTAGATCCATTTCCATCCTAATGTCAGCTTTCACACATTGTTGAACAAAGCGATTAACGGATTTCGATTAAAAGGGGAATAAAATTTTTGAATGAACACTGCAGTGCATAAAGATTTGGTCAGAAACTTTTTAGGATCGGGAACGGAATAAGAGTTTGGAGATTCCTTCATCTGGCTGAGAAAATGAGGCAATTGGCTTGTCGTAGGCCTCATTGCGTACGCCAAGATGGACTGGAATACCGTGTCCACGCCATGAGAAGAGCTCAAATAAAACGCTGTCAACCATTGTGTGGCAACGAGAAAGATATTTGTAAACGTAGACAAGAAAACGGTCACGTGACAGAAATGAAAGACCTAAGGCTTTGCAAGAAGGAAGGATTTTTGCAAATGTTCTCATCGTTCTCATCTCTTTTACATCGTTCTCTAGTTGAATTAAATTCAGCTCATATTTTTATTTGATCTAACTTCATTTGGAATGAATTTACTCGAATTCAATGAGTTGTGTACATTTTTTTTGTACACTAACTGGTTTATGCCAGACAGATTAGTCTTGCACACATAAATTTAGTTTTTTTATATCTCATACGGAGATGAACAACTTGAAGAAGCCAACATTGTGCGATTAATTGTTCTAAGTAAGAAGAGAAGTTGGTGCGAAAGTGTGATTATTCAGATTCTTTTGTATGGGATTGCTACTTAGTGTGAGTGGCGAAAAATAAATGTTATGTTGTAAATAGAATTGGATAATGTGACAGACTTAGTTCACTCGAGTACAAAATGTCAATGATAACTGTTTGTGTCAATGATAAAAGCGTCAAATTTTTCCCCATGATGTCAAATTAAGACAATACATGCAATAAATTCCACGGATCATCAGGCTCCTTTGAAACTCGTTGGATCAACTCCAGCTCCTAAAAACCGGAGACTTGCACGCCTTTTCGATTACGAGCTTATTTTTGGGCAGCGATTATTTTTTTAAAGTTGTATGAAAAAAGATTCTCTCTAAATTCTCTCTAAATATCGCCATGCTGAAAAAATAATTGATAGTGTCAAACCCCATGTCCTTGTTAAAACCCTGGTTGAGCGCTAAATATGTGACACTATATTAAATCTTATAACTTCGTAAAAGAACGACAAATAAAATTTAATACTTGTTTAACGAAGGCGAATCCACTTTTTCGGTATTTTATAGTAGTTAAAATTGCAACGTTTTTATCTTAAATTATTATAGCAACGCATACGACCTTCATAGTCAGTAGAAAATTAAATGTGGTATCTGAATAACTGAAGATCTTTTAAGTACATGCACTGATGCACAAGCAGCAGAGATTCTCTACTCTACACCCTGAATAAATTACTTAACACGTTGACTCCGATTGCATAATTGGTGTAAAACTTCACTTTGTACGCATAGTCACTAGAAGGATCTGAAAAAATTACAGAACCTAACCTAAGTGGTACACATACGTACCACTTCGGAGTTAACGTGTTAAATCTTCCTGGTATCAACAGACACTAAACCTTAGTTCGAGAACATTTTCACATAAGGAAACAAAATACTTCTATTCTAATGTTTCAAAGCAAGATGAAGAGACTCGAGACGCTTGTGTCTTTTTATTAGCGTGTATTATAATCTGCAGAAGTTTCATCTCTTTGGGTCTCATCCAGTGAGTGCTGAAAGTTAGCATCAAGGTCGAAACATTCGTTTTCATGAAAACTTGTAACGATTTTCAGTGGGAATATATGTATGGTTTCTTTACTCCTATGCAGAGTATGTACGATATAATTTTTGAAGAATGAGAATATCGTTTTTTTTGTTGCTAGAAGTTCTTGACTCTGATATCCATTGTGCAATTTTAAAGTTAACCTGCTGATAAGCGGTAAATTGTTTCCCTAGTTTTTAGCGATGTAACTTTTTTAGTAGAATTGCAGTGAAGCTCTGCAAAAGCGCATCAGTTTTTTTGAGACCAATTGTCTCGCCATAATTACTCTATGATGATCAAGATTCTTCAATTTAACCTCAAAGCTTACGATTGCTTTACATCCCAACTACAAGAAAAATCGCCGTATTGCCTTTTATCCCAAATTTTTGTTTCGTTTGACATGCAATTATTTTCTGCCAACATCACGCATCTGTTCCCTGCTTAAACCGCTTTGTTCAAGCCCCGGAGTCTATTAAAGTTCAAGATAAACTTTGAGTTTTGTTGCTGCTGTTGCCGAGTCGTTCATCGCTGAAACGGTTAATCACGAATGATTTGATTCTTTTCTACAGTTTTTTGTTGTCAATCTAATATTTTCTCTCGTTTTGTTTAAAATCGAAACTCAGGGCCTTCATTTGGGTAATTTGTATCAAGGTTTTTGTAAGTACAATTTTGATTAGAGTCTCAGACGCTGAACGATAACGTGACCCAGATAGTACCCGTTAAAATTCCTTGCTTCAAAAGCAAGAAAATTAAGGTGATACCCGAGAAGTATGAAGACTCCTATGACGTTTTGATTTATCGTAGCTTCAAAATTTTCGATGTAATGATCGAGCATGTGTAATCTGGTTTCTTTTTCAATGAATTTCACCAAGAAGTTGAGATTTGGTAAGGAATCCAAGGAAAGTTTTCGAGGATAGGTTTAGAAAGCCAAAAATTCATTGGTCTATCTACAAAATCCTTGTATTTCCTGAATGTTTTTATGATACAATTAATTTGTATCACGATAAAATGATATCGACCTTTGCAGGATTTGTAATTTTATTTTCATTCGAATGTTTTTCTGTATATATTCCTGCTGTGCCACTAATATTCCTAATGTCATAAAGAGACTAATGACTTCGTCCTGGAATTTGTTTCAGCGCCTAAAAGCAATGCCTGGTTATTCATTATAGCTTTTGTCCGGGCAGGTATTGTTCATGTGCCGTTACACTGCGTCTCGGCTTGACCTCTCGGGGCTGACTGCTATGGCTGTCATCGCCAGTGCTCAGGGTGCGGCAACGTAACTGCCTTTTTTCAAAGCCCTTTGCTTTGAAAAAATGAAGTTATGTTGCCGCACCCTGTACTTTGGGGACTTGTGTTTTCGAAGTTGTTTTTTTCGGTGTTGTTTGCCCTAATAATTCAGTACCGTTTCATGTATGGATCTGAAGTTTGTTTTATAATTATTTGCAATGGCTTTTCATCGTCTAGCCTCCCGTTCTGTTTGATAAAGGCTCTTTAATCTTTAAAGAATAAGAATTAAAGCAATATCTTTAATTTTTTCGTTCATATTTCCATTAGGCATAGCTATACCTAGTATAGTTGAGCTGCATTAACTCGTTTGCATTCAGATACATATGACACTAACTTGGATTTAACCCTTTCGATACTGACGGTACATATAAGTACCCTGCCAATTTTGCACATTTTAAGATGCAGAGCAACACGTGTGTCTGTGCAGACGCTGGTAGGGCAGTGCAAGCTACAGTTTGATCAGGACAATACAGTAACCTTAAAACATCACAAAGCATTTTTTTTTAAATTTGAGGTCAAATATGTTGAAAAGGTTCTGATATTTGCATAATGGTACCGAAAGGGTTAAAGATAGATATGACACATCTGGATTTAAATTTTGGGCGGACCTAACATTTTAAACACTACCTTCAGTCTTCTCTCTCTACTGAGAGTTTATCAGTCATTTGCTTGTTTCATCAGAGGCTGTAAACTCTGTGCATTGAGAAGCACAAATTGGTCTCCACAGAGTGTCCTACCAAACAACCGAACCTTGCTGTTTGAATGCTTAAAACTTGGTAAATAATTATTCGATTTAAATGTTTATTTTTTAATTGGATGTAGAAAATTGTTTTCTATCATCACATTGTTCTTGTAGCTACTGTAAATGTGTGAGTATATCTAAAGGGATTTTTAGATAAATAATAATTTCAATCGATAGGGAAATTGTGATCCTTGTCGTCATTAGTCTTTAGCTATTACCGTTATTTTGGTTCAGTACATCCCCTTGAATTTCGAAATTTGGAACCATGTTTAAAATTATTCCCTCATAAGGAGATACTCAGTCTGGATTCCTTAAATATTTCGTCTACCCAATGAAAGGTTCTGGTTTGAGTATGCGCAGTGAACGATGAAAACTCTTCTTTCCAGTGTGAACTGAATCAATTCCATTATTTTAAGATTATTAGTTAGCCAAAAGTGCTTTGGATGAATTCGCACGTTTTTGGTAGGTACAACTGGATTGTTGCATTGATAAAACAATCACTTAGTATTTTAGTGAAAAACAATCTTCATTAGACTAACATGAGAATATTCAAGCCATAGAATTATTTAACGAGTTTTTAAAATTTGAATAGCTGGTTCTATTTAGCGTCATTGTATCCCCATCCTGTATACTTTGAAACATCTACACATTCAAACAAACAAAACAACAAACAAAAACGTATATTTCCAATAAAGTTGGTACATAAGAAATGTAACATCATTGGTTTTTAAAAATGCCTTATCATA
>VCRD01003899.1:949-25328 GCA_006783055.1 Trinorchestia longiramus
CTCATTCATTCATTCATTCATTCATTCATTCATTCATTCATTCATTCATTCACTGATTCATTCATTCATTCATTCACTGATTCATTCATTCATTCATTCACTCACTCATTCACTCACTCATTCCCTCATTCATTCACTCATTCATTCATTCACTCATTCATTCATTCACTCATTCATTCACTCATTCATTCCCTCACTCATTCATTCATTCACTCATTCATTCACTCATTCATTCACTCATTTATTCCCTCATTTATTCCCTCATTTATTCACTCATTTATTCCCTCATTTATTCCCTCATTTATTCCCTCATTTATTCCCTCATTTATTCACTCATTCACTCATTCATTCATTCACTCATTCATTCACTCATTCATTCACTCATTCACTCATTCATTCATTCACTCATTCATTCACTCATTCATTCACTCATTCACTCATTCATTCATTCATTCATTCACTCATTCACTCATTCACTCATTCATTATTAACGTTTAGGTTGTCATAAACATTGTTGAATGTACATTTCGTAAATTGAATTTCACTACTTTCGTATGAGGAACTCTCACTTTTTAATTTTGCAGGTTCCACCATCGAGCACTGTAGCCTCTACATGGTTGCCTCGGTCGTCCAGTCTGCCTCGTCGACCCAACCGTCCGTTATCTGCTACATCCCTCCATGCTCCTGATATTTCATACAGTGGACCATCACCCTCGCACCGACATAGAAATCAAAGTCCGTCCCCATCACGAGCGCCACTCGACACGACTGCTGCTCATAACCCGGCCTATTTTAACCCATACAGAAACATGACCTTTCGCAATCATAATAGCCCGTTAAAACATGAGTCAAGTGTTATTAACACTCAAGCATTGTATGTTAATTCTTCTCCGTATGGCTATACGAATGCTGCTCCAATTGAAACACGCCTGCCACCAAGACCACCTCCTTTCGTCTCCCACGATGCGATGCACAGACGAACTCTGAGCGCAAGTCCTCGACGGATGGGGAATATGCAGCAAGCTAATTTGTTCGGTCAGCGCGGTAGCCCACAGCGCTGCCTGCCCCAGGAAAAATACAAAAAGCAAACTTCTCACACTCTGCCTACTGATGCTTCTGTGCCGCCTGAACTTCGTGAAGACTGTAGTTTGAATAGACAAAGTCTCAGCAATTCTTACAACGCCGTCTATGATGCTCGTGATAAAATATATAATAATGTCAATTATCAATATAACAACGGTTATTCTGCTCAGAACTTTGCGTATCCACTAAATGAAGTTAATCAAAGTCCAGGCTGCGGTGGAAGCCCAAAGAGGCGAGTTAACGAAAGTCTCTATCAAACTTCTCAGTCACAAAGAAGGTTTAAAAACCATAGCAATACAAGCAGCTTGTTCACTGAAGATAATACAATAAGCAATTTATCATCATCTATTGATTCAGGAATTTTGCCAGACCAGCGCTCGTCGAATCGCGACTCCTCGGAAGATCGTAATCGAGTTACGACCACTTCTGCAGATCAAAACGATATGCTTGATAACTTTGATGAAATTCTCACAGTTGAAGTTACCGAAGAATCTAAGAACAAACATAAATCTCGTTTGGAAGTTCGAAGCAGAACAGGAGACTACAGCGACGCAATGCATTCCGCTTCAACTGCCCAAGTGGACAAGAACGAAAAACTCGCTGGCGAAAATCCCCGAAAAACAGATGTCACAGGAAGACTAGGCTCAGAAAACGGGAAATCAAGAAACGTTACCAAGAAAAGCAATAGTTCAGCCAAGCAGTCGCACTCGAGTATCAACCCAGTGAAGAGCTCAAATAGTAACAAAACACGGATTGTAAACAAAGAAACCACGAAATATAACCGGGCTGCTCTTCAACTTGACCTTGTAAATAGCAACACCAAGAAAATGACCTCACAACGTCGGGATCCAAACTTAATTCAAGACCTTAATAAGTACAGCAAAAACCCGGCAAGAGATTTAACTTCCAAAAACCTTGGTTACAGAGATACGAATAAGTGCGAAAAGAAAATGTACGTACAGAATCAATCAGCTGCGGCTCGCTCAGGCAAGACTTCTTTTTATAATCAGCAATCTGGAAAACAATTTGAATCTCCTACCAAAAAAAAGGCCATGAAATCAAAATTAGAAAATAAATCTTCTGATAAAAAGAGGCCTTCCAGAAGTGAATCTGTTGATCGAAATGAGGATAGCAATAAAATTTTACAACAGGAGCAACTGAATTCCATACCCGAACTCTCCAAATCTCCGGATCAAATGCCGAAGGCCTCTCAGGTACGTGATTAACGTATTAAGCTATGAGATTAGTATTGTACACAGAGCGGAAATTTACCAACGACGTAAATCTACACGCATTTTATTTTCTCCGTTCCGTGCGTTTTCGGTACTACCAATTCTAAACTTTCAGTAAAGGATGATTGATAATGTATATTTTACATTTAGTTCTTACAGAAGTTTTAAAAAAATTCGTGCGTCTTCATATTCGTGACCGTGTTGGAAAGTTACTATGTACTTCCCTAACAGCGTTCAATCATGCTATTGCCAGCGTACAACTGATAGCGGTGTTGAAAAACGTAGGAAGGCTCCAAGCCTTTGATGATAGGAATTTCAACATTGTTAATAATTGGCATACATATTTGCCTCATGTATTCTACTGAAACAGCGCTGTCATTAAAAATGCAACTGCACTGTAAAATTTCCTGTACAACTCGCGTGAAACCTATAAGTGTTGCAACTCACTTTTTCTTTGCAGGTGACTGCCACGGAGTGCGCAAGCGTCGGAGATAATAACTCAGTGCGCACATACCCAAGTCTTTCCGAATTAAATTTCAGTTCATTGGCAGCACAGAAAATTCTACGCGGCGTGAGCGTCAACAGCATCGATACTTTGCTTGAAGTGAACCTGGCAGCGGGTGAAAGCACGAAGCCTTCTGGACCAGTCACTAACACGAATTTTGGCTACCTGTGAAAGGCTGGACTCTGCCCTACTTGAAATCAAATTGCGTACGGTAAACGTCCTAATAGTTTGTATTTATAACTACGATGGATGAAAATGAAAGTTTGTTATTTTTAATCCCGTCTAACGAAGGTAGGGTAGGTGTATGATAGACGAATTAAGAGGACATCGGTCTTCGTATGTCGAGCCAAATACAAGTAGTTAGCAATGAATAAGCTTGAATTCTGATGATTGTTATTGCATGCTATGATGGAACAAAAATTTTCAGTGATTACGCTGTACAATTTAATGATATATCGACAAGTAGCATGAAGGTATTTCAATTATTAATTGTTGGGGGGGGGGGGGTTGGTATTGATGATAATTTCATTTGAAGTAAACTCAAGTCATCGATCTTATGTATGCTTATTGGATGTATCAAATATCGCACTGTAGCATAATCGAATCTATTATAAAACTTAGTCATTACTAAATAAGATATGTATATGTGTGTGTGTGTAGAACAATTAAAAAGAGTAATTCATGTTACTATAGGTCTAATATTAAATGGCATCAAATACTATTTCTTCTCATTAACCCTTTCAAGATTTTCCTTACCGAACCTTGTATGATTTCAAGCGTTGTCAAGACTAAGCAATTTGTGATTAGTATCGTTCCTCATCATTAATTCACTACAAAATACATTTCATGTGTAATATTTACAATAAACGAGTTTCAGGACTAAATTGCCTTTATCGAAAAACGTTGAATAGGAGAAAATATTAATTTCGATCACATGGGGGTTCCATTATGACCACCGGTTGTAGAATCACACGTTGACTTAATAATTGAGACTGATAAAATGTTTAAAGGCAGAAAAGTAATAAAATATCCGACAAGTTTCATGGAAGAGTCTAACCACCGTATCCACTCGGAAGAGTTTCAGTAACGGGAAGAAGAATCTGACACCACTCGTGAGGGGGGTCATTTGTACGGATTGCCCGTCTCCATACGCGAGTAAAAAAGGAAAGAGTGAGCCTGCTTAAATGTGTAAAAACTGAACCCACAACAGGATTCTTGAACAAGTAATGCAGATTATCAAGTAAACAGCTAGTGTTAACAATGAGGAGAGTCACATCACAAAATTCATCTAACGAGAAGCATTATTTGAATTCCTCTTTGAATAACGCTCAATAATCATACGCACGGAGCGCAAGGCCCTAACGTAGTGAATAAGGTCTATATCAGTGCATTTACTCTAGTTCATTTTTATGGACACTTGCGTCGTCAAAAAGCTGCCTCCAACAGAAATCATACCTGAAAATGCCAACCTGATTTTCGACTCACCTTGAACATTGAACTCCCAGAAATTTCTTTCCCTTTGAGCTCTTCAATCAAATCCTTGCCAGTCTGATACTTCCGAGTCTCCGACAAGCTCAACAGAGATTTGCTTCACTCCATTCAGCAATGATGGAGTTCCTTGGCCTGGACCTACGAAATACAGCCATGTTACAACAGTGAATTCTGTCCTTTAGTTGTGCTGCTTCTACTTAATGGTAATGAAACGTTTATTTGTTTTTCAACAAAAAAACGATTGGGAAGTTAACGGTGAAATGTGCACTACTTCACGAGCACAACTATTTGCACAAAAAATGATTGGAAGTGTAATAGGAAACACATTAGATTAGAGATTTCCGTACCACACAGTTTGAAACGCAACCATTTCCAGTTTACGTGAACTTACTTAAACCAACAAGTTTTGAGTTGCTAGCAAAAAATCAAAGACAGTTCTGAAAAAACTGATGTGTTTTTCGTGATCTACATTCGAATATTGGCAAATAGACGGAGTTTGCATCGTAAACCTTACGTTTTTTCAAAAAATTACATGAAAAATCATTGCCATTTATTTGTACAAAAATGATTGGAAGTGCATTAGAAAACACATGAGATCAGAGATTTCCGTATAACACAGTATAAAAAGCGACAATTTTCAGTTCACATGACCTTACTTACAACAACCAACGAAAGTTTAGATTCGCTAGCAAAATATCAAAGACAGTTGTGCAAAATCTGATGTTTTTCGTGATCTACACTCGAATATTTGTAAACAGACGGAGTTTCATGAACTTTCGTGCAATTTCGAATTTTAGTGAAAAATATCATAAGGGTATAGCCTTACGTTTTTCCCAAAAATTACATGAAAAATCATTGTCATTTATTGGCACAAAAAAATGATTGGAAGTGCATTAGGAAACATTAGATCAGAGATTTCCGTATAACACAGTTTGAAAAGCAACAATTTGCAGTTTAAGTGAACTTACTTATACCAACACAAGTTTTGATTTACTAGCAAAATATAAAGCAAGTTGTGCAAAAACTGATGTGTTTTTCGTGATCTATACATGAATTTTTATATACATATGTAGAGTTGCAATTTAAATTTTTTGTGGAGAAATACGATAAGGGAATCGCCTTACGTTCTTTCAAGAATTTCATATGAAATCATTGACAATTATCACAGAAACTGATCAAAAGTGCATTTGGAAATACGTTAGATCATAGATTTTCGTTTTAAGGCAATCAGAAACGAACATTTTTCAGTTTTCCTGAGCATACTTTTCACCTACTAAAGTGCACTATCATAGTATTTTCAAGCAGAAGCCAACGTAAACTCAGAAAGAAAACATGGACTAAGAGTAAAGAACCTAAGAACTTGCACACCTACTAGTTTTCTCTAAACTAACATAGCATGGAAAAAATTGATTAAATAGACGAACATCACAACCTTCAATGATTATATTTCAACAGAAATATCATGCACGAGAAAGAAACCTACCTAACACTCTAGCGCTGAAGGTGATGGTGATGCGGTCGGACTGATCGGCCCTGACGAGTACGAGTTTTTCTCGCAATAACTTCGTCTTGTAGGCCAACAGCTCGAGGGTAACAAGAAGCTCTTCTTCGCACTGACTCGAGACCTGCACATTAAATAACATGATTGTACCACCTCAGCCGTTCTATGAGCATTGACAATTATAAATCGACCAAGGCTTATATGAATTATGTACATCACTGGTAGGAATCATGGCACGGAATAACAACAAAAATGATAACGCAACGAAATATAAAATTTGCAAATGATTGCCCAACATTCAACGAATTTGATCAGAATAGAATAGAATATTAGAATAGAATGAGGCTATGGGAACGAACCTTCTGGCCCATTCTTGGGTCGGATAATTATTTCGATAATTATTCGGTTGTTTACCCAAGTCCCATGCCATATTTCTAGCCGCGTCAACCATGTCGGCAGCGGGATTCAAACCCGGGTCTTTCTGCTCGCAAGCAGATTCGCTCACCAGTCGACCAAGCTGGTGGTGTATTGATTATATACACGTATATTCATACGTATATCATATACACGTTAGGTGTCATTTAGAAGCACAGATACACTACCCGATCATACATAAAGTGGGCTACATAAACCAGAACCCTTACTCTGAATGGCAATATCCGTAGTGAATAAATATATTTTAGGTTTGTTTTTAAGCATAATTTTTTTTGTTTTCCACTATATACGGAAAGTATGTCATGAACAATTACATAATTGATCATTAAACTTAACAAGACCGGAAGAGCACATTCTTAACAGTTTTATAAAAAAAACGAACAAAGAATATTTTTCATCACGATTTGAAGGTGAGAGTACGAATATGATAAAAAAGAAAAAAATGAAATAGAAATGGAGAAAAATTGGCAAAAATTCAAAAACACCGTAGCCGACACACGTTAGGAGTGTACGTATAATACATTGTGAAGCATTGATCCACTACTCTATCGTATGAAGATTTACCAGAGAAGTATTTTTTCGCTCTCTATAGACATATCATTCGAAGAAATTGTGAAATATAGATCATAAAACCCCTGAAAATTAAAATTTTATCTTCAAGCCGAACAAATTGAAAATGATTGATTTTCATTTTAGTATAGAACGGCAGGATGTGGTGAATACGAATATGATGAGAAATCAAAGAAATTGAGTAGAATTGAATAAATCACAAAAAATTATACCACACCGCTTGACACACCTTGGATGTCAAATGTGAACCATTGATACACTACTGGATAGCAAGTATTGGAGCCAAGTAATTTTTCGGTACCGAGTTTTTCAAGCGTCATGTCAAGTTCATGTTAATAGTTTTTCAAGCGTCACGTCAAGTTTTACAAGATTCTGGGACAGTGATCAACCCTAAAAAATCCTTGGCACTTTTTTTTTATCCAGAAGTCAAACACATTTTATGTTAATAACTATAATCGGTTTAAAACGTCAGTGTGTGCCGAGTACGAATGCTTTATGATGAAAAAGTAAAACATTGTGTAGAATAGGAGAACAAGGGGTAAAAAATTAGAAGCACAACATCCAATACACGCTCGGTGTGCATTGCGAAGCATTGATACACTACCCGATCACATGCACACCAATCAGGTAATTTTCCGCAATATTTAATACTTTATTAAGCATTATACCAAGTTTCATGAGATTCTGATGCATTGATCAAATAACTCTAAAAATTCCCTCAGGAAAGGTTATTTTCTTCGGATTTTTATTGAAAAATCTAACAAATTTATGATTAATAATTTTCATCACTATTAAGAACGATAGTATATGCAGAGTACGAATCTGATATTTTTCGGAAATTGGCCAAATTTTTATGGGTTTTAATCAGTGTCTTAGGATCTCGTGAGAGTAGCATATCACTCAGGGGACAATTAGTGAGGAAAAAATTAATTTACCACACCATTCCTTTTTCATCATATTTGTATTGAGCACATAAAACTAGAACCGCTACCCTTGCCAATAATAATAATAGCGTCGATACTACCAGCCGCTTTCACAGCGTGCTAGAACATATCCTTGTTCATAACCAAACGAAACCTACAGCAACCTCCAGCGCAAAGCGTTGCTGATTCTGTAGCCGATTTTCAAGAATCAACTCGGACAATGCCAGGTCTCGAAACTTGCTGACGAGGCCAGATACTGCCGGCACAATCACTGCAGAGCCTAATTCTATATCATTGGGATATTCTTATATAATTATCCTGGGCGCCGCTCAGCACGCAGTTGTACTGCATGTGTACGGTACCGCGTATTATACTGTACTGTGTCAGCTGTCAGTGCTGCAGCGCTACGCCACGGTGAGCAAGTTGGCAAAAGTATTAGCATTTAGTGCCTTGAGTAAGGCATCAGGATAGTAATCAATAATTACGTTATCTCCGTTTCAATCGAAATGTCGGTGTTCCAAAATTTTTTCAACCTAATTTCACGGGCCCCTAGTGTTAAATTGAGATGTGCTGCCTATGAGTGATAATTTTGTAATAAGGTCGGAGAAACATCACAGTTGAAGCGTGGAAATAATCTCAATGTCGTACCTAATTATGCCAGCAGCTAGGAGTTTGATTGAATTATTTTGACAGAGTAAAATTTTTCTGCTGTGTTTAATCATTTTAGCGCAGCGCATGTACAAAATTTCCCAAATTAAAGGTACTCGTAAATGTAAATGGTGCGAGAACGAGATCAAAATAGTTAAACTGATTGGAATACACTGTGCTGGCTTCTCGCAATCTAACCTATTGCGAACTGACTATAACGCACCATCAGACGCAGTGAATGTCTACACCGTGTGCCACCTGTTCACGGCCAGCATCCGTCCCGTAATCATCAAATAATTCTTTCAAGAAGCTTAAAATGCGTGTTCAGTCTGAGAATCTCCAGTGTCGCGGTGTTATTCTCACGACGGGATACTAACTTCACTGCAACCTCTGGCCAACAGCTGCGGTCAGCGATGTGGGACTGCACGACTCGTTTCTACGAGTTGGATCTGCCGGCCATCCAGACCTGGCTTGGCAGCAGCATGGGAGATCAACGGGCTGACTTTTTCTAGGTGGGTTACAGAGAAAATTAGCGCAGTGTCCAGTCAGCTTTAGAAGAGAATTTATGCATTAATACTGATGTGATGTCCACCACTCTGTCCTCATAAATAAATATAGAAGTTGCAAAGGGTTCTAGCATCTGGGTCGTATCTTCTCTAGTTTAGATGTGTTACATATGCTGTAGGAAAACTGCTATCTCAATTTTTGACCTTACTGTTAATTGCCAATCTAAAAATTGCTAATCTAAAAATTGCTACTGATTTCATTACCTTCCTACTGAGGAAACTGTACTTCGTGATAAGTTTCTTCCCTTTTGCAAATTGCTAGATGTATGATTAACACATTGACTTCGAAGTGGTACGTATGTGTACCACTTAGGTTAGGTTCTGTAATTTTTTCAGATCCTTCTAGTGACTATGCGTACAAAGTGAAGTTTTACACCAAACAGGCAATCGGAGTCAACGTGTTAAGACCCGTCGGGGAAAGATTCGTCTTTCTTTGCAAATAGAAACAACCTAACTATTGGTTTGCTTACAGCCCGTAAACTTCTTCGTCAGGGATGGCAGTGGGCTCGACCTGCCGCAGCGCTACCGACGTAGTTTCGCGTCGAATACTCCAGGTCACTTTAAGTCTAGATTCTACGTTTCACTTACAATAATAAATTCTTATTGCTATGCGTGAGACTGAACTGGATTTTTTTCTCCTCCCCCACCGGTCATTTTCGACAGCGCCCAATTAGTTCAATCAATTAAAATTCCGATTGACCTGTCTTTGTAGGGTAATCTGTTATACACTTATACACGAGTTTTTTATTTGTATTGTCAATGTCCTTTTTATGCCGGCCATTGAATAGATATTTGGATGGGGAGGTTTCGATCCCTTTTTAGGCAAACATGTCATACTAGTTCATGTCAAAATTAATCAAATTATTAGTGAAGTAGAGCAGCCACGTCTTCCTGTTCTACATTTTTATACATAGCTAATCCTTTTATATATATGCAGGTATCACTTCATCTGAGACCTGATGGAACGCCCAATTCAAAAGTATGATCAGCCACATAAATCCGTCAAGTTCCAGGCATCTTTCAATAAAAAATAGAACCAGATGTCGTTAGAATGAGTCGCATAATTATCATAAACTATACAGGCAGTAAAAATTAATTTGTTTGCAACTGTATAAATTTGTATGCAAGAAATCTGGTAAATCTCGCTGAATTTATTCCACTATACTCTATACAGATGAGACTCTGAGTTGGAAATTGTTCTCCGAAATACCATCCGGGTGAAAAATAAATTTTGCATCCGATCTTCGATGATCACAAAGCTCAAATTATTCATAATAAAGAGTAAACAACATGAAACGATTACGCAATACACGGATGTTTTTAACGATGATTGATTCAGAAGAGAGTGAAAAGAAATAATGCTTTAGGCAGCTTGGGCGGTTTGTAACGAGTCCAAGTTCAAACATGAGAAGCCATATTTAGTTTTGTGGAAATCCGAAGAATTTTAGGCAATGTAAAAGTTACCGAAGATTTCACGTTAACTCAAGTTTGCACAAACCTAAGTGTTACTATTTTTTAACACGTTGACTCCGATCCTGAATATTTTTTATGACTGTATTCAGGAATAAATATTCAGGATCTGATGGTACCATGGGTGAAATTGATAAATGTATTTTATTTCATAGATCCTTAATTTTATCACTTTTGACCCTTTCATGACCAAATTATTTTCATACTGATCAAAATATTGCACAAAATTACCACCTATATTTACTTATCTCTACGTAATTTTGTTGTAATTTGAACGAAACATTTAGAATATGGGACTGAAGGGATTGATTTTTAAATTTGTTTCGGACATATTGACCCGACAGTAGCGAAAGGGTTAAACAAGCGAATTCACGTAATGATTTAGGTACTCGGTTTGAAATTAACACTAAGAAAAGAAATTATAGTATCCAGGTTGAAGAAACGGTATGCATGTCCTTCTCACACGAAGTGCAATTGACAAGTTTCTCGAGCAATGCAAGAAAACGAATGAGAACAAACGCGTAAAGTAGGAAAGAGTCGTCGAAGAAAAGGTTGTATGTAATAGAAAGACAGGCTTTTGAAAGAAGAACGTATTCATATGTGAAGTGAAACAAAAACACCAGTGTATGCTTGATGACGGAACAAAGCTTACGTTGAAAAATAAACCCAACCACTTTCGGCAGAAGCACCTGCTTTCGTTATTACTATACTTAGTGAACTCATCTATTTCGACAGAAATTAACAGATATTCTTTCAAGTATTGTAAACCATTACTATCTTGTATAATTTTAAAAGTAGTTATTTCCAAGCTGTTAAAAAACGATTTCAACATTACATTTTTATTACAAACAGAATGCACCTCGGTCTTCAGTTTTATCAACTGTAGAACTTGAATTGGAAAAGCTTTCATTCTATACTCCGGAGTTAGTTTTATCTTGTCCTCATTAATTCACAAAACTGAGATGTCCTTAAATCAAAAGCTCACAGTCGTAACTCCAACTCCCAATTACCTCGAAACCTGTTACACCAAATAAATTAAAATACCATAACAATATGTGGAATATGATTGACTTCAATCATGTTTTCTTTAAATTCACGAACTACAGCACTTGCTTAACAATGACGCTGAAGCCAATACAAATTACATAGCATTAAAAACTGAAGAGAATACACGGGTACAAAATTGAAGATACCACGAGTAGCACGCAAAATCCTCCACATGATTCAGTGGCAAGTCCCACATGAAATTAAAAGACAAAGTAAAAAGAAACTAATGCATTTGAAGCAGCTGAAAACCCCATCTAGTCCCCGAAAAAAATGGCAATGATTTGTGACGCCAGTCATCTACCACGGATGTATAGTTCCTAAATTGAGCACGCGAGGATGGACACAGACTATGTCTGTTCTTTGGCATTTATTTACAAGTACTTCATGATATAAAAGTTGTCATTTAGATTTTATCAACAAAAACATCAATCCAGAACCTCTTCAGAAAATACTAACATCGATAACGACTGTTTTTTGGCCTTAAATGCCAATCCCAATTTGCATGGACGAACATGATGCAAACAATAATAAAACGTTAAAATACCGAACTAAATCACAGTCTTTCAATAATTTTCATCGTCCGACTCAAAGACGCATTCACCCAGTTTTAGATGGGCGCTCAGAACTACATATAAAGACCATTTCCCACAGGAGCAGCTCGCAGAAAAGTTTCTATTCTTCCAAAACATACATCAAGATAACCAGGGAAACGAAAAAGCCCCCTCCTCAACTTAACTGTGAAGATCTCGCTTCTTCGTTACAAGTATTTGATATACCTAAGCCCCTACATCCTCGACAGTATCTCCTCAAGAAAGTTCAGACGTTAGCGTTCTGGCATCACAGAAACCTAGGATCTGTAGTTGGTCGAACCAAAATGTTCCGAGAGAAAAGCATAAGGAAACTCTTCGATGACTTCCATACGAGATAGAAAAGTAAATTTTAACACGTTGACTCCGATTGCCTGATTGGTGTAAAACTTCCCTTTGTACGCATAGTCACTAGAAGGATCTGAAAAAATTACAGAACCTAACTTAAGTGGTACACATACGTACCACTTCGGAGTCAACGTGTTAAAATTAAGACCAGCCTAATAAGACGAGTAAATTCTCATTTCTCTAACAAATTCGTTACTGGTACGGTGTATCTTCTACTGCAGCAGTGATCAGTACTTGTGCTGCTAGGTTCGAAACCTCGATTTCCCACGAAGCCCTCGACTATTCTCTGCTAGTACCGCAGGAACCAGATGGCTGACGAACTGACTATTTCCTTAAAACTTCGAGATCATAGCTTTGTATCCCTACGAGCCTCTACTTCACGTCACAAGATAAACAGCAACAGTCGCTGGAAGCATGATCACTACTAATCTTAAGATGTTAGCATTACGAATTGCAACCACTGTATGTTTCATGCATACCAAGATAGAATCCAGTTTCTTTCTTTCATATTTATTAGATTCTTTAAAGGAGAGTCAAGTGAAATGTGGGTACTGACGAGAGCAGGCAAACGGAGACATTTGGTCCGACTAAAATAAAACCTACAAATAGTACTTTTTGCGGAATGGTTTGACGTATTAAAGAGAAGAAATTCTTGCATTTCCCATTTTTTTTAATGCAGATAATTTATTGTAATCGGCTCTAACTAGTATTGATTAAAAAAGAGAAAATACAAGGGATGCCGAGGTAATCGTTTTTGTACCTTTGTGTTTAATAAGCTACCGTTCATCCAGCCAGCAAGAATATGAATAATTTGTTATCAAATACTGACGCTTTCCTAAGCGCGCATTTATATCATTGTTGTCACCCTGTATTTTTATTTAAATATCCCTACAGTTCGGAGAGAAATTATTTCTTGAAATCACCTTTAGCCACATAATTGATATTGGAAAACCTATAAAATACGACATTTGAAGATTTATGAGACTAATACATAAGGTTCAATATGTCTTACTTTTTTAGGTGTTTTGATACGAGTTCTCAGAGTAATTCATAATAATAGCGATGATTTTTTAACCTTACAATCGATTTTTTTATATTTACAATGAAAATGTCTGAAATATTGCTAATTATTGAACTCAGAATACAACGTGTAGGCAACCCTTCACAATTTTTTGTTTATTAACATGTTTAGACTGAAGTTTTAAGAAGCACTTCTGCAGCTTGAGTATCAATAAAGTCATACGGAAAGAAACATCTCGCCTTACCTCTACTTCAAAGCTCTTCACAGCAAGGCTGGGCTGAAGAAGTGCTTTAAAATTGGCTGCAGATGACTGCAATCTCAAAGGAAATTTCACTTGATAGCGGTGGTTGAGCTGGAAGAGGCACAGGTAAATCAATTGAGGGAAAATTTCAGTAAAACAAATTTGAAAAAAATAACTACAAATATTTTTCAGATAAACCTTTTTTTAGAAATTAGTCTTTTAAAAATCGTATTTTGAACCAATATTTTTAAAACACAAGCTCAATGTATGAGGAATAGGTCGCATGTGCAGCAGCACTAAGGTAATAAAAAGGTAAATGGGCAATACCTGGAGGAATCCAATGTGAGCCTGATAATTCTTGTCATCTACGCACACCACGTTGATGGTGGAATGACGCTCAATTTCTTCAGGATCAACAAGGAACTTGACATGACCTGAAAAATATGAGGATTGTCAAAGGTGTTACTTCGCATCCGACATAATTACAAAACAACATCAAACGGCAAGCAAGGGCATGACCAAACCTATGTAATTTGAAACCGAACAATCTATATGAATAGAATCATAATAGCATCAACAATCAGGTTTTTGTACTACAAGATGCCTAAACATGCCACTCTTGTATCAACTTCCTGGAAAACAAGTTCCCCTGGGAAATAGATTCGGATCTTAACTACGTGGTGAATGCGATGACAGAAGTGTTCAGTATGAAGGGCAGCTTGAGTTCCACAACATCAATCGTTTTAATTAATGGATGATACTTACGTAGTATCGTGAGTGAGTGCAGTAACGTGAATACTGTAACTTAAAAATATTGTGAAATGACTCAGAATGTGTTTTCTCAATCCTAAAACAGATGGAAAAAAATATATAGTATGAGGGTCGATGAAGAGAAACACAAAGGAAACTCAAATTAAGTTTGGCTGAAAATGAAAAACCATAAAATGCTGATTTAACTTAATCAAGAAAATTCGAGAGACTAAGTAATACCAACTATTTTGACTTTTAGTGGGTTATCACGGTCACCATGAGCGGAAGAATTGTCAGGATATGTTTATTTGATAGAACATCGGCGCGGTTCCTTTTCTAACTTCAAGAAGTTAGTTGTGGATGCAATGCTTGCAGGAGAAAAAATCCTTAGGAGTAAGAAGGTGTTATTAATATGAGTCTTTCACAGTGTGAGATAAACATATCAAATAATAAAAAAGATGATCGAAATTGAGCAAACCCTGACACACAAAACAATGTTAAATATAAAAATTGTGAAGTTAATATTAAGAAAATATTTTAGGAAGGTGGTTAAACTATGACAAGTAGTAGTAGTCGTAGTAACAAGGGTTTGCTAGCGCTTCAGTAGGTCCTGCTATATCGCGCCGAAGGTCTCGCATTATATTCATCGTCCCGTCGATCACATTACCACAGTGACATAAACATACATAGTTATTATGTGGTATCAACACATTTTCTACTGCAAGTTCACAGATCATTTAATCAATTACACACTGACAACCAAAGACACATGAGATTAGTTGTCATGCTAAGTGCGAGCAAAAATTCATTTACCTGCTCGTATCTTTATTCTATAGGAGTCACGGAAACTATCTCGAAGAGCGTCACAATTGAGAACTAAGTATCATGTTACATTTATATTCAGTGAGTAGCCGAGCTCCTGGGGGTTTTAGCTGCCCACCTATTTTACGGCCGAGCGCAAATAGCCACGCTGGAACCCCTCAGGCATCAACGCAGGCGCGCTCGGCCGTACTGCTGTTTTATTTTCCAGATCGTCAAGATTGAGATTTGTTTCTCATTCTCAAAATCCTATTTTTAAAAGATTTAAGGAAAGTTCTCAGTGCATCGACATGGAAGGGGGCTTGCTCAGGTTCCGCCAGTATGCCACGCAGCACTGCATTAGCATCTTCACCGCGCAGTCCAGGAAAACGCGCGCGCCGGACACCTGCATGCGATGGGCAAACGGCCAGAAAATGCCCACCAGTCAAAGGGACCCGACATTGCTGACAGAGAGGTTGGGGGAGCAGCTCCATAAGGTAGCTGTGTTCAATTCTAGTATGACCAATCCGTAGACGGCTCAAAACTACCTTCATCCGGCGGCTACGACAGCTGGACGAGGTCCACTCACGTACAGTATTTTTAATCTTTGAGCTTCTGGTGGTTCACGGCAGCCCACTGCTGTTGCCATAGTTCTTTTACGCCGCCTTGACAAGAGCGTAATAGTCACGACAGGGTACACATTCGTATAGAGTTTCACCCTCAGAGGCGGCAGCTCGTTTTGCCTCGATGTCCGCTCACTCATTTCCATAGACTCCCACGTGACCTGGCACCCAGCAGATTCTGACATGTTTTGAAGCGCGCACAAGTCGCATCAAAAGGTTGTAGATCTCACCAATAATAGGGTGGCTGCTTGCATAAACTTGGATGGCGTCTATAATGTTTTTCGAATCAGTGAAAACAGTAAAGTAGCGATTTGGATGTTCTTCGATCAGTTGCAAAGCCTCAATGACACCATACAGCTCCGAGGTGAACACAGAGGTTCCCAAAAGGAACCTGCCAGCTCGCACCACCTCACCCAAAACAACGGAGCACCCTACGGCACCACCAGACTTCGACCCATCGGTGTATATTTTGACCGAAGCAGCATACTTGTCAGCCACGTGTTCCAGGAATAAGCCTCTCATGACGTTAGCCGGTAGGATCTGATTTTTGGGCAGCAGACACCCGGAGCAGAAAGTATCAATTGGTATACGCCAGTTGGAGTGCTATCCGGAAGACAAGGGCACACTTTCATAGCATCCAGCTGCATAGTCTCAACCAAAACATGATAGTTCATGGGTGAAAGAAGAAAATACGGAACGTGCAAATATCGTACACGAGATGCATGCACGCTCATCCAAGTTGAAGAGAGAGGAAGCTGCTCCAGCCTGGTAAGGTACTGCAGGCTCAATAAAAGTCGTCGTGCCCAGAGAGGAGGCTCGCCACCCTCCACGCACAGGCTAACCACCGGTGAAGCGCGAAAAGCACTAGTACATAGTCGCAGAGCGGCGTGATGCACCGGATCTAGTTTGGCCAGATTAGTTTCCCTGACATGCTGGTAAACAACACAGCCATAATTCAGCTTACTTCTGATAAGCGTCCTGTATAGTCTGAGCATCGTAGCTCTGTCTGCTCCCGAGGACAACCCAGATAGGCATTTCAAGATATTCATTCTCCGGGTAAACTCGAGCTTGAGGAAATTTAAATGAGGTGTCCAAGACAGTTTATCGTCCACAATCATCTCCAAGAATTCGGCACTACGCACAAAATTCACAATCCTTCCTTGTAACACCAACCGCGGAGGGTTGCAGCGGTTTCGCCTCTGGAAGTGCAATCCAACAATTTTTTCGGGAGAAAAGACAAAACCATGTTCTGTGGCCCAGTTGTTCACATTGTTGATTGCCACCTGCATCCTATGGCTTAAGGCTGGCAAATGGGCAAACGAGGAGTAAAGCATGAAAGAGACGCTGACACATCAGAATGCAAAACAGACGATTTCATTTAGGCCTACGCTAAACAGAGTGCAGTTCATTACGCTGCCCTAGGGCAAACCCTCGTCCTGCACTTGCATCGGGAACAGAGTACTCGAAACTTTGCCCCGAAAACTTCTCTCGCCCAGAAATTCCTGTACGTACATAGCCATACTACCACGGAGTCCATATCCGTGTAATGTTTTTAAGATTTCATACCTCCACGCAGTATAATAAGCCTTGTGCAAATCAAAGAAAACACACAGCGTCTGGCGGCGCTCATCGAGGTTGGCTACCAAGTAATTCTGAAGGCGTACAAGAGCATCTATGGTCCCCCGGTTCTGATGGAAACCGAACTGAACAGAGTTCACCAGTTTGTCTGCCTCCAACCATCTCGTGAGCCGGATGTTGACTATTTTCTCCATTAGTTTGCTAATACAACTGGTTAAAGCAATAGGACGGTAATTGTTTGGGTTGGAGGGGTTTTGTTTGATTCTGCAAAAGCCAAAATTGTTGCGGTGCGCCATTGATGTGGATATGTATGTGCGTTCCACATTTTATTATAAATGTGCAGGAGGTGAGAAATTACTGTATAATGCATCTTCTTTAACATCTGGTAGTGGATGCCATCTGGACCAGGTGCTGTGTCCTTAGACTTCTTCAAGGTACAATCTAGCTCGGTCATAGTGATGGGGTCATTATAAAATAAATGGCATTTATTGAAAAGTCGGGTGCTTGCTGTTCTTGCTGGCGTTTATGAGCTAAGAAGGTAGGAGGGTAAGAACGGCCGCTACTGACACGGAAGAAGCTCCGGGCCAAAGCATCCGCTACAAGTTCCGGGTCTGCGGTGAAAGCGCTGTTAATTTCCAAACAAGGCCTCCTGGAGCCATATTTCCCTTTCATTTTATTCACGCGTTGCCATACCTTTGGAGAGATATCTCTGCCACGATGTCTTACGAGCTACATCCTTGATGTTCTGCGCTTGGGCCCTAGCTCGGTCGTACACAATTTTATTAGCCACTTCCCTTGCCCGCTGGTATCGTCGCAAGGTTCGCCTCCGCGCAGCGTTTTCTGCTGCGCATTCGTTATTCCACCATGGGATACGATGTCTTGGGGGCCCTCCTCGTCATTCAGGGATGGCAACATCAGCAGCTGCATCCAGGATTCTTGTTAACTCATCCACCAGATCATCCACGCTTCGGATCCCATGAGGTTCCTCCATCACCGACAAAGCCTCAAAAGTTTCCCAGTCTGCTGTTCTCAGTATATAGCGCGGTTCTATAGAGATAGGATGATGATGCTGCATACTCAACATAATAGGGTAGTGATCACTACCGTACGTATCTTCAGCAACGGTCCACTGGGCACCCAGGAAAACATCTGGCAAGCACAAACTGAGATCGATGGCAGAGAAAGTATTGCTTTGAACGTGGTAGTGTGTAGGAGCTCCGCTATTCAACAGGCAGAAGTCAGTGGCATCAAGGAAACCCTCCACCACCCTGTCATGTCTATCGTTAGTTGCGTTGCCCCTGTTCACATGTTTAGCATTGATATCGCCAAGAATAAATGCTGGCCTTCCAGTTGATTGCTAATATTGGTGATATAAATGTTGCACACGGAGATCATGCGTCGTCCGATGCACAAGCGGTAGGCAAGAGCCTGCAGCCCGGTGTGCAGAGCTATCCTGCTATAGCCAATATCCCCCCGCACCAAAACTACCAGTCCCATTCCCGGCACCGAGTTGGGTACAGGTGAAAAAAAACTCAATTTGATAGTTAGATGGGGGCGTAGGTTGAAGGCCTCCAAGAAGGGTTTCTTGGAGGACAAACAACTACGCTGAAGCTCTCCAAGGAGTACTCTGAGGTCGCTGTAGTTTCGACGGTATCCTCGAATGTTTCATTGGATAAAAGTATTCATTGTTTGGTTGCTTTAGTTTTAACACGGGTGGTATCCTTTTTTATTTCTTGTTGCGATGTACGTCTTGTAACAGTTAATGGAAGGTCGTCAGGTCTATCATTCGAGTGAATAGGCACTGCAGGGGGAGGCTTTGTTAGGTTAGGAGGGAGAGGGTATTTTTTAAAAAAAACGAGACGCAGCATCATCTGGGACGGTTCTAACACGTTCCAGAGATCGCACGCGTTGCGATACTAAATGAGGTGCGAGCTCAGCCGCCCCATGTTTCGGCCGGTGGCCACCCGAGTGAGGAGCCGAAAGATCGCGTCTGGTACCCTCTTCCCCCAAGCTCATACGGCCGGGCTACCGCACAACCGGGCGAGCTGGGACTCTGCCATAGACTCTGTAAGAGTGTGTAGGCGCCGGTTATGGAGATTTTGGCGGCGAAACAGACCTCTGCCAGAAGACCCCACCACCCTCAAGGGGGGCTCATAAGGTTTCAGGGTCAAGTTTTAGCACTCAGAAGACTCTGCCACGGCGCCACCACTCGCAGAAGTCTGGCACCACTACGGCTACGGCGCCACAACTCGGTGGCCGCTGCCCCGGCGGCGATTTTGGGGTCTCAGTGGTCTCGGGTTTCCCAGCTGCATCACCTCACTCACAGCGACTTGCGATGTCAGTGGCACCAGGATCAATTTGCAGGGCTCCCAAAAGTTGAGCAGTTTGTGAAGTCCATTGGGTGATCTAGAGTCGGTATCGGGGAAGGGACAGTAGTAGATATTTCAAACGTAAGGAACACATTATTTTCAGTCTCCATTAGGAGGATTTCTCCTCCCTATCCAGGCTAGCGTCTCCACACTTAAGGCGGTCACACACACCAGTAGAAATGAACATTTTTCCCACCGTCGACCCTGGCCCATGGCAGTCCCCACGTATGCCCGGGATTACAAGGAACTTTATAACCCGTAGCTGCCAGGGCCCGGATTTTATATTTACATGGGGCACCTCCCCCATGGTTCATCTTTCGTCAGGCTACTCTAGCGAGGCCTGCCTGCCATGGTTGGACGTACCAGGACCGTAGTCCCGGAATTATAGCCCCAACCTTCACGGCAGCGCGCAAGTCCTCCCGCCACGACAAAGTAAGGACACCGAGTAGGGACTCGAGAAGTTAGTTGTGGATGCAATGCTTACAAGAGAAAAAATCATTAGGAGTAAAGAGGTGTTATTAATATGATTCTTTCACAGTGTGAGATAAACATATGAAAGAATAAAAAAGGATCGAAATTGAGCAAACCCTGGCACACAAAACAATGTTAAATATAGATATTGTGAAGTTAACATGAAGAAAATATTTTAGGAAGGTGGTTAAACTATGGCAAAGGGTATACAAAATCATGAATATAAAGTTTATGATCTAAATACATCAGACAGCAAAATTAGTGACAAACAAGTTAAGAAAAAAGGGTAAAATGGAAAAATAAATTCTTACTAATTAAAAATACAGTAGCAGATACATACATATATTACCCCCAATTGCCAGTTTAAAAACCCTTCAATATTTTGATCCCACATTTTCATTACAAAGTATCTTTAAATGATGCAACCACCAGCCTCCCAAGCCTGCACAGCATCCACCCAATGATTTGTGCCACGAAAACATAGCAGCCTTCTTACAAATATAAAATTATTCCTACTCATATTTATAGAATTGGGAGTCTCTTCAATAACAAAGCAAAGAATTTAATCAAAACTAAAAAGGTTACAACTATGTATATGCATACAAATTTGAATAAAGCGAGTCACCAGTTAATAGCTGAACATATTTATTTATGCTATATTTCATATTTTTAACAGCTTATAACATGTCATGGGTAAATACTCAAAATATGTACACAATATTTCAAATGTTCATACCACAGGAATTTTGCTTAACTAGAATTTACCTAGATATACCAAGAAACAATTAGAATACATACTAAAAAATATACCCATGAAAATATCAGTTTACAATAAACAATCTCACCTGCCTTCGCCTCATCTGCAGAACTCATGATGACTGAATCTTAAGCATGAATATCCTAGATCTTCACAAAAAGTTTTTAATACATTTTATTTTTATACAAATATAGCTATCTTTATCTGAATGAACCTAAGAGATAACACAAATCATAAGAAAACAACATTCAATTAGTAGGCAACATGCCACTTAATGCATTTAAGATGTAATAGAGTCCATTGGGTGATTGTATACTACTTTATACAAAAAAGTATAAACAATGTCAGCAGAACAGTAGAAGTCTTTTTAATCAGCACCTATGGGACTTTACAGTTGCCGGTTAATATCCCTCAAGTAACCACAAACAATTCATAGACATGCTAGACATGAAAGGAAAACAATATCAATTGCTTACAGCAGTTAAGAAAGAAAAAAACAATGAATAGATGTATAGAGCTTATCCAGCAAGTGCTGGTTTAAAGGAATTCTACTGTATGTATATTACTTTTGTAGTAACTGTGACAAGTGCTGCTAGATCTTACAGTAACCCTGATACCATACTCCCACAGACAGAGCTGGACAAAAGCAATGTAAGTTAAGCCTGGAGCTCTGAACATGGGCATAGTTTGCCTGGGGCATGTGACCTCTATACACATGTTCAGTGCTACAGGGTTAAGAGATTCAAAAAACCCTCAGATGGCATAATACTGCTCAAAAAAAAATGAGGAAAATATTCAACTGGGGTTATTTATGAGTTGCTGATTTTTACTGTACAGATGCTCATAAAAATGCTCTGTCAAGAGTTAAACAGCTAGGATTTTGCCTAACAAAAATATCTAGTGATCTCAGTAACATGTTCTTACAATTTCCTTTACAGAAAAGTCATTGCACACCTAAACAGCATCAAACCTTGATAGCAAATCCTACATTAATGTGTATGCATAACAAGGTTCCATGTATCATAAATGGTGCACATAGCAATCAAAGCATTAATGAAGCTCAACTAGGGGCATAGTAGAGTTATTGAGGTGCCAAATTGTACCCCAATTGATCTAAAACAGCAGGTAAAATATCCAAAAATCTCCAGTGGACAATAAATTTCTAAAAAATATACACATGCACCACCCAAATCTAGAGGTCTTTGAAATTTAAAATTATTGTCTGAGATATCAGAAAATCTTTCTATTTGTAGATTGAACTACATATAATGAAAAAATACAGCATTATCATCAGAAGCATAATTTTTAGTATTGTAGAATAATTTTGTTTTCAATACACTCAAACGACTCAATTCAAACCATCTGACAACTGTATCCAATTGGATTACCAGTAAATCTTGGAGATTAAAGAACATAGATGTACTAAGCATGTTAGACTGTACATACAAAATTTAAGGAACTGATATGACTGAAAAAGCTAAGCTTACAATACAAAACACAGTAAACTATAAGAATTGACAACACAATATTGCAATAGCTGAATGTATTGAGCTGAAAAGATCCAAATACTAATGTAACTGAAGGGATTCAATAGGGTCTGTATTTACTGCTTCAAGAAGATATTTTTAGCACATCAGCTTCTTGCACAGGGTGGGCCAGAAGTAAAGTATATTTTACAAACAATAAGTGACAAATCATCAGTGCTGCTAATGTAGCAGTGCTACTGACAAGAGGTACCTTACTTATGGCCTACCATCAATATACTTCATATAATTTTAGACTCCTCTAATATATTGGCTTCTTCAATAAAACAGATTTATTGGTATACACCTTTTTACATGTTCCACTATTACAGCCACTTCAGTATATATGTACTTGTTGATCTCCAGATCATGAGAGTAAAGCACATGCTTTAGTTTAGGGCCCATGCTGCAAAATGTAGCCCCTAGCAGGGAAAAACACAAGACTGCTATATGTTTAGGCCCTACAACTGTAGTGATGACATCTATGCCAACATTCATTTTCTGTGAATCATTTCTAACTACTTAATAATAACCTAATAAAGACAGGAATCACTTATTTTTTTGGTATATAATCATGATTTGCTTTACCAAAACAAATAAGGGACTAAATAAATCAATAAATGACATTTAATCCAGCTACCTGCCTTTTTGTGGTAAGAGATTCAAAAAGTAGAACATTGACTAATTCTACACTTTGGGTAGTTGAAAACTGATTCATTTTAAAACTGGTTTAGGTATGGAATAACAAAATCCATAGTAATACCTTGTCCAAATTTTTTGTCAAGTGCTGAAACATCTAACTGAATAGAGTACCCCCTGTTTCACTCTTTGCAATAGAACTGCAGAAAATGGCAGGTGCATTAAAGGGTAAACTAACTTATTTTTGCTACTAGGCTGCTGGGTGAATGCTAAATTATGTACAAAATTTATAACTTGTTTAAATGTTGCTACTTTATTCTGCAAGGATATAAATACACGTAAATGCAGCTCCAAGAACACTTGGATCTAATTTATCTACCAAAAGTATCACCAAATATACTAAAATATTTTTTAAGTTCTGGCTTTCAATTTTTCCGTAACACAGTAGCAAACAAATGTTTGAATCTAAATAATCCACCAAGTAAAATTAACGATATGGATAAAATAATTCAATTTGTAGTTTGCCATTCCTACAGAAGTGTTTACTTCAGCCATGCTGACGAGTTAAAAAAACGAGAGAGAAATGTACATAAACTGTAAAATTTAAAATCAATTTAACTACCTAAGGAAATAAGCTACAACTTAGTTACCAAAACGTCATGCACACGATGGGTTAAAAACTTATACGTCTACGACATCAAAACCCCCTGATGAAAGTTTTCTGTAAACATGGCTACTTATATGAAAAAATAAAACGCCCACCACGACGAAAATAAACTAATAAGAAAGTAGGAAATTGCGGCCACAGTCTGACCACATCCGTGACAAGCTCCTGCGCACTCCTTACAGCCAGGGCTGCCACTGAGGTTTTTCTCTTTCCCCCAGATTTGCAGTACAAATTCCCCCATATACAGCAAAAATCCCCTAAAATTAAAAAAAATCATAATATGCTATAGATTTACTAAAAACTGACTTTACTTACTGTATACTTACTTACTTACCTTACTGTAGGTCATGTTCGGCAAAGTATACTGCGAGAATAAGTTCGCTTTTTGCAATTTCTTCGGATCTCTTGGACGGTTCTCCTACCATAAAGTGCGCGATATCAGCGTTTGTACATGCAACAGTTATATTTCTCTTATGTTTCTCTGTATTACTGTACTTGATGAGCATAGATTTATTGTAAGTTTTAATTAAATATTG
>VCRD01003899.1:25400-53409 GCA_006783055.1 Trinorchestia longiramus
CCTCCTTTGCCTAAGACAATACGTGAAAAAATATCTGAATTCACAAATTAATACATAAGACTCATTACCACACTTTTAACGCATAACGCTCAGCGAAAGGAAGCGAGAAACGCTTAGTCACGGGGTCACTGTCAGACTGAGTTTGTTTGAACTTCGAACTGTGGCCTCACTGGCCTGTGGCACGTGACGGTCATGAGACAATTTCAATCAAAGCAAATCTCGTCGCAAGTCTGTTCGTAGATGATTTAAACTTCGTTAAATCGTTTTTTATACGTCATTAAAAAGGGTATTTCCTGTTCTGCATCATGACATCTGCATCATGAATGAACATAAGTCTGGGTGTAACCTAAAATTATTCAAGTTACACAATTTTTGAATTGAAAATAATTGACGGCGAAATTCCCCCAGATTTATTCGATTTTACGAGCGTTTCCCCCATCCCTCCAGACTACCTCAGTTTCCCCCAGATCTGGGGGAATTCCCCCATCAGTGGCAGCCCTGCTTACAGCGCAAGGTCAAACGCAACAGTGTTGCCACAGTAGAGTAAAGAATATTAGAAGCGCTTGCAAATTGTCGGGACTGTAACGTCATGAAATAATGTGACCTCACAGTTACGTGCACGCAAGTCAACCAATCATGGCACCCAGGCGGCCCTATTGGCTCACGAGTCAGGTGAACGGTCACTTTGTAAAATTTATGCTGATTTCAAAGCAATAAAAAATAATGGGAAACATCTTGAAACAACTGTCTCATGCTTGTCGGCGCATTTGCTACTACATAAATACAAATAATTTAATAAGAATTACTAGACGTAATAAAGTGCAACGATAGAATTAAACAAACAATGCACATGGGATGATGAAATTAATAAGGATATATTTTTTCTCTTTAATTTTCTTGTAGCTCCGTTTCTACGATTGAAATTCCATTTTCATACCCACAATGATGCTATTGATTAAGAAACTCTGGGAATCTTTGAGTGCACTCAGTTCATACATAATAGAAAGTGCAAAAAATAACTTCATTGGTCTTGATATTTGCTATGTGAATACGATAAATTACAACAAAAAATTATAATTTTCACATTACAGAAAAGTGGATAATTTTCCGGATCGAGTAATGCAAGAAGGAGTTTCAGTCCATCAAGTTTAATTCTGTGTTACTCTTCAATTATTTTTCCTTCAAACTACGTAACAGAAAAGCTGAGTGGTCTAAGGCCTGTGTGAAGGGTACGGATGAAGATAGCGCCTGACGATAGATAAAGATAGTTGACGCCTGGAGGGATCTCAACGTCACTGCCTGAAAATCGTGACGTTGATATGTTGGAGGGGTGGTCATTGCCATCCCCGGCATGTGCTCCTACTATTCTTTATTATACTGTGGTGTTGCTAATTGCACTCGATTGATAGATTAAAGCTTTCCCTACCTGATTTTAGCACATGAAAAACGTTGCTAAATATTAAGAAAAATATTCTACTCTAAAAAGTCGGCTGTAAGTTGGGAAAAATGTAGAAACTAGTTCTACCTTTGGAACCGAACCAATGAAATTATAAACAAACAAACAAACAACTTTATTTCCAATCAAGTACACAGTACATAGACATTATTACATTGGTTTTTCAAATTCTTAAGGTGAATATTCTTAGAGTAAGGATGATGGTGAGCTCCATGCGACGATCCTGGGATGTGTCCATGGGCGGGAAGTTGAGGGCTTACCGATAAGTGCGAGCTCACGGCGCGAAACGAGAAACAGCTCGTATTCATGGCCGGGTTTCGAACCCACGGTCTTTCTGCCCGAAGCAGAGACCTGATACCTAACACAGGCCGCAGACCACTCGACCACGGTGGCTGTAGAAAATGAATAATCTTTAGCATGCAAATGAAAACGTGTTACTATTCTCATTCATGTAATTTTCGCTGAAAATATAATTTGTTACGACTCTCAAATTTGAACGCTGAGTCCTATGCAAAAATATATATTCATTTACTCAAGGAAATACTTACACTGTTTCTCTAAAGAGTAAGTTCTTTGCCAGTAGCGGTATTGGAATCATTCACAGCCATCACGAAGGCAGCGCCTGTGAAACAAAAAGAAAGAAACTTTATTCCATCTCGATGTACAGGAAAAATTCAATTGTTTTCAAATTCTCAAAATTTCCATCTTATGGCTAGTATTTATGTATCCAGCGATAGTGTCCGTCCATCATGTGACTTGAGGTAGAGACTCGTAGGAACACACGTTGATCTGGAAGTTTGAGGAAACATTTTAAGTCAAGTCAGTCCGTCGGCATTCCTGGTTCATGCGTTACAAGCAGAGAAAATTTGAGGGTAACATGCATTAGCGAACCCTCGAAACCGCGAACCTAGCTACATAAACACAGATCGTTGACCACTATGTATGCTGCTGTGACAAATCATTGAACGTCAGGCTGCATGAAAGTAATGTGAAAGCACTGTTGAGGCGTTACCTAAGTTATATTCTCGATTGTATCAGGAACTCGTACAGTAACATGTTTGATCTGACACTTCAAGTCGTGTTCCCTGTCACAATCCCACAGACAAGCTTACTACTAGAAACTCCCAAACGAAAGTTCTGTTTATATAACTTTTCGTAATCGCGAACTAGCAGTGTGTGACGCCATCTCAAATACAAATATTGCTCTGAATTCTAATGCAAAAATTTGTCAATTAGCATTTGCATCAGTTAGAATTTGTCTTAGTGTACAAGTCTTTAATTGAAGTATGAGTAACCTTCATGTATGTGATGTTATATCATTTAAAATTAAGAGTTCATTTCTTCATTAGGACCAGATGCAACTTTGACAAAAAAGAAATGCTTTTTGGGAGAAGATTATCAATCGTATCTTTAAAATAGCGTTTTCGGTGCTCAGAACACGGCCAGTTACATACATAGGCGATGCACTCAGTTATTTTGTACAATATGTCTTGAAAAACATCTTACGGATTAAGTAATCTTACTTTTTTGTGAATATTACTTAAGGCGCTTATCAGTAAACAAAAAACCACCCAAAAATGTAATAAAAACTGGTAGGTTTTCAATTTGGATTGAGCACAAGCATACATACACTGATATGGATCATGTTTGAATCAAAATCCATGCAAATTAAAGGAATAATTCATGTGTAGCTACCCTGTTGCAAGTAAAGATGAACTGTGTTAATTAAGATGCGTTTATATTTGTAATGTTCACAGTAGAAGTTGAGATCTTAGACGTTGTGTTAACATATGGTCCATTCGCTGGTAACTTGTACTGACAGAAAGCATTGAGTTGCTGTTGATAGTTCATGTAATAGAATTTGTAAATGAATGGCATGATGCTGGGCAGTGTTTTCGTTACTTTGATATCTTGCATCATTGATCGATCATTGAACTAGTCTGTTTGTCCGTCTGTTGTGGAGATTTTCTGGGCAGACCATGAGTGTTTTTGAGTTAAATTGTCGTTCATTTAATTTCTAAGTAACCGTCTACCATAACAAGAATCAATATCATACACGCACGTGAAATAATAATTGCAGCTATTATTTTGATAGCTTCTCATTGAGAGAGAAAATCCTAATCAGAAAGATCACAATTTTCAGTTTTTTTCCTAGATATGTGAAGCTGTCGTCTTATTTTAACATGGAGTTTTAGGAGCAAACTCAGTCTTTGTCGAGAAGGTGGCAACCCTCGTTTGTGAGAACGAACGTGTGCATTTATCAAACATTCTCTGTTCTAAACAGAGGAAAAATACTCGATATAACAAACGCATACAATACTCAGAAATCTTTAGGACTGATTGGGGTAAATTTATTCGCAATATTAGTACAGTCTAAGGTACTTGGTTTAGGGTCACCGTTTAATCTCACGACAAAGCACTTGCATTCCTTCAACCCATTTTTAGCGTGCCTGTGAGAATCCAACACGCTGAAGAGTGCATGCTTTACAGCCTGTGGAGATCGACCGTAGCAGCGATGACAAGTTCCAAAAGAGAGCAAGGACCATGTTTATATACGGAAAAGAAAGCGACCGTCAACCTCCCGTTTTCCTCAGTCCATGTTTGCATTACAGTTGTAAGAAGTTTTACACGTCCAATTCTTCAATATCGTCGTTTTGGAAGCAAGTGTGACGCATGGAAGAGAGAGGCGCTCTCTAGCGTGGTCGTGGGAGGGTGCCAGTGGGGTGATCAGAGCGAGACCCTCAGGTGGACAATCGATCTCTTCCGACGAAGGTCACGGCTGCGGTCACCCCTGTCTCTTCCTTCCCCAGCTCCACTTCCTCAACCACTTCCTCTCTACCACCATTTCGTCCTGGCATCGTTTTTCTCGGTGCATTTCTTCAAGGTTAATTTTGTTCATGACGGAGTAGTAAAATTAGATGATACATGTCCTCCGTTCTCTTCCTTTTAACCCAGTGTGATTTTTATTTTCGAGTAAAATAAAAGTTATTGAATAGTTCATTTTAATTTGTTTTTTTATCCAGAGATATTCTATCACCATCATGCTATCTCGGAAGGGTTGCAATTATGTACATTTTTTCTACCGATAAAATCTTATCATATCTACTCCTTATCTCGCTTCAGTTTCTCTCATCCATTCAATCCGTTTTCATCTATTTCCACGTCATATAATTTTCTCATTTATCATACATAATTTTCCATTCCATAATTTTCCATTTTCAACTTTTGAAATAGTCCCCAAACTAAAATTCAACATTGTTGAAATCAAAGTTAACACTCGTTATCAATCAATAACTTCTAAACCCATAAAAATTTGCCGCTGGCTGCTAACAAAATAAACGTGTCTCAGAGAGAGCAAACATTGAAAACAAGGCTAGTGGGGGCAGGGTCTCACCACATGGCTCACACACAATGTTTCCTTTGACGTCAGAGCGATGCTAAGAGACGGATGCGAAGGCAAAGAGTGTGTAATCCCCTTAGCTTTGAGCTCTTTACCGTCACCGCTCGAGCTCAGATGCCGCTTTTTACTTCACAATCTTCTTTGAAACTGCAACAAATCTGCTGATCATGATTGGAGTCAGATTTCGGTTGCTTGCAATGCATCGCTGATGACGCAGGTGAGTCTATAGGAGGTCACTCTTTGTGTGTCGTGATCTTAGTTTCGTTAAAATAACTTCAATTTGAAACTTTCCGCTGGGCATTGACAATGGTTGAGACATCTACTGAGCCTTGATGTTCAAATGCATTTTCCGATGATGTAAGTTGATGAACACGTTTTAATAAAGAGAAGCACAAATAGAAGTGTTCCCGATAATTATACGAGGTCTGTATTGATGCAATTGAGTTAATATTCCAGATGTTGGGATTATTTCCCAATTAAAGTTTAATCGACTAATTAAATTACCCTCGTTTAGATTCCTGGATTCATAAACATAAATAAACAGTTTTGTTGTCTGAGGGATGATAGCTGCAGGATTTAAAATGAGAAATGTTTCTTTTTAACTTTTCTGTCCTGTATAGCTTAACTTTTAATTCGATTAACCTTACACAAATTATTCTTATTTTTGCTGCGAATCATACCTTTCTTTGAGCCAAGTTACGGTACATTCTATCTACAGACAAATGATAAATAGCAACAATAAAATAAAACATATATTTAATACCCACGAGTATATACAAATGCATTGTTTGTTGTTATTGTCTACAAAAATGTCAGCTTGGTGGGTAAACGTACAAAGATTTTGCTATCTCTTGACAACACTGTCCCCACAATGTGAACCTAATTTTTGCTGCGCGACAGTGGAATCTCAATCCCTCAGTTTCATTCCATTGGACAAATGCAAGCTTTCCTTCAGATGATTTTGAATATTGCAGTCGAGCTCATAAAAAATCGTGATCCAGATGGAAGGATAATGCGTGTTCTGTGCAGCGCTTGGTGATCGTGTTGGTTACTGGAGAGGCAGAATTTTATTCATAACTCAGTACTACAAGAGCTGTGATGCCTCAGCAGGCACGGGCTGGATAAACCTTGCTTTGCCCACCCACGAATAAAAAAAACAAAAGTTGGTAAGTTTTAACAGCCCTGTTTTGGAAATCCATTTACATAAGAATAGAATAGAATGAGGCTATAGGAACGAACCTTCTGGCCCATTCTTGGGTCGGATAATTACTTCGATAACTATTTGGTTGTTTTACCCAAGTCCCATGCCGTATTTCTAGCCGCGTCAACCATGTCGGCAGCGGGATTCGAACCCGGGTCTTTCCGCTCGCAAGCAGATTCGCTCACCAGTCGACCAAGCTGGTGATGACATAAACAACATTAACAACATTGACGTTCAAGTTGTCAAGTTGGTAAATTCATTTACTCATACAACCTAGTTATTCAAGTTGCTATGTTTGCTAAATTGCTAAAAAAAACTCTCGGTATGAAGTGATGTGCCAAATTAATCCCATAATTATATGACATCAAAAGTGCCACCCCTTTTCTAAAGTAATAAGAGTGCACCACATGTACACCAGCGGCCACAAAAATTATACCACACCATAATGCGAGAACTAAAGCAGCAATACATACAGTTGCAGCTAGAGCAGCAATGGCACCAGCTGTCTGTATCGCTGCAAAGTGGCACTGCTCTATCATTGCGCTCGAGTGCAAGTGACAGTATTTGCCTGACCCTCGTGTGAGTAGGGTGTCAAAGCTCCCGTCTGTCCGCTCAGTCTAGCCCTGACCTATTAATGGATGAAGTGCATTAGCAGCATCTCAACACCTTGGCCTTGAGTTCCGAGGGACTTCCTGCGTAGTTTATTTCGTAGAATTGACAAGGAAAATGCTTTACAATTAAGACGCTAGTTTCTGAGATAGTGAAATGTAAATTGCACATCACGTAGAGTTTCAACTAAATTAATCATTAAGTAATGAATTAAATAAGACGAACTTTTGTGCCTCCACGTCATGTACAATCATTGAAAAACAATTTCATTGCATATATGCAAAACAATTTATGCAATTTTTTCATTGCATATATATGTACGAGTATATATAAATCTGAGAGAGACATACCCCACTAAGTCCCAATAATGTACTTAAAAAATTCAAGTTCCTTCGACCAGTTTGGTTCCCATATGTTTCTGTTAGGGCTCCATTCGTAAAAAACAGCACTACGATTTAATTTTAGTAATGAACGAAAAACGGAAGAAAGATTTTTTCACTTTGTTTTAGCTCAATAGTAAAACTTTTGAATTTTGTAAAAATATAAGCTTGGTTTTTATTATGATTTAATGTTTTACATATTGCATGTATCTGCATAAACTATAAACCCATTAAACACGAGGAAATAATCTTTATAATCTTGAATAAACCCCAGCGAAGGCATCTTATAGAAGTGTATTTAAGAATACCTGTTAAGAATTCATTCTTCCACGTGAAAAACAGCCTCAGTCCCGTAGTTCTTTTACATTTAATTTGTCTGTAAATGTAGCAAAGAATTTGGTAATTCTATGTTTCGTCACTTATTTCTCTTTCTCTTAAAGACATTTTTCTATATGTCCTTCACTACAACGTCATGCCTTCTGCAACTTGATGCAAAAACTTGGTAAATTCATCTAATTCTCAACACACTTAACATGATGAAATTCATTTGAATTTCTTTTACACCTAACTTACTTCATACATTCTAGCTCTCAAATTGACGCTATAACAAAGTTTATTTAGCTTTTTCGAGTAATAATTGGAAGGATTGTTTCATCAGTACATGTTTCTTCTGTCAATATGGCTTGCTAAAAGAAATTAGTCCTGCCTGTGGCATTGAGCTCGTCCTCGAGCTCCACTCAAAACAAGCAACTTCCTGGATTTCTAATCCAATTCTTTCCACACGAACACTGTATTTAAAAATTTCTTGGCTATTTAAGAAGATCTTTTGATTTTCTTAACAATTTTTCTAGACATAAAACAGAGTTTAGGAGTTATATACAACTTGTCTTAATTGCACGTAGACGTAAAAAGTTATGACAAAAGTATCAAATGATTGAAACAAATGAATTGCAGCAAAAACTAAGAATACATGAACCCAGACGTATAAAACCTTAATAGTTTTACAACATCTTTAGCATAACTCACTAGCCACAGTTTTTACGGACAATTTAATGAAACCTAATTTATCAAATTTCAAGTTTCCACTTTTTTATAGAATTTAACAATAACGTCAATGATGTCTTTGAACTCGTAAAGCTGTGTTCAGCCATGATATCTACTAGTACAAATCTCCATAAATAATTGTGGCCCTTCATATTTTAAATTTACTGATGATAAGTGTATTTGATACCGCCATTAAATACATTGATCATCATAGAAGTAATTTCAAAACACGAGAACTCCATTATTTAGGGAGCTACAGAGAGCGAATGGAGGAACACATAGAGCTAGAGTTTTAAAGATATCAAAAGCATTATCTTTCGTGAGTGCAAAAAACATAAAGAATAACTAAGTAGAACGAAAAGTTACACCAGATCGCTTTGAAGATATGTACATCGTCCTTCCCATCACTAATAGAGATGGTAACACTCACAAGTGTTCAGCAAATATGAGGTATTCACTGAAATACGGAAGAAGATATTTATAATTTCTTTCGACCTGTGAAGCAGGCAAACGTTTGTTTATCTCAGAATGAGATAGCATGCGTTTGCCTTTATTAACTACAAATTGATCGAACCCCATAAGGCTCAATTTGGGTTCTAGACAAGCAGGTAGGGCAGACCTGTGAGTGTGCAGGTTTGTAACACGAGGTTACTAGTGATGTAATTCTCTAAAAACACCAAAAAACCAACGAAAAAATTACAAGTATAACTCTCCAACAAGGAGTCACAAAACAATTATTATTGATTGGTATCTAGAATATCAATTGCCTGCACAAGATAGATGTTCTCTTTGTTATGGCGAACATGAATTAAACTCCTTTAGAAAAGTACTCTAGATAGAAAGAAATAGTACTAAAATATCTGTTAACTCTCTTCTGGGTAACCCTGTACAATGAGAATGTTGGTATGGAACAGTGAAGTACACTAGGTTATACTTTATTCCCTTGCAGGTGCTACCTATATCTAACATCTGTAAAAGAATTCCACTATATAATAATACACAGTTTGTTGCTTGCTTGGTCTGTCTTTCTGTCACGATCTTAAGGATTTAGATAGGAGAAAATTCGGTAGGGTATAGATGTATTGTAGGTATTGTGTTGCGGATACCAAAGGCACGTCCTTCAATGTGGAAACTCCTTTGCAAAGCCCGCGTCCACTGGAAAATCAAACGAACAAATTCAGAACAAAACACGTGAATTTTCACGTGTGGGTCTACTAGTTCAAACAGAATACTCACCCGAAGAATGAACTTTGCACTTCCAACTCATAAATGGTACAATATTTTTAAAATTATTACAGAGTAATTAGTTCACATTGTCTCTAATTTTTGTGATTTGCATCGTATTAATCAGCGTTCTTTACGAGACTATTATTAGTTAGAACATTGTTTTTTCTTGACTTGATGAGACTATAGATGAACCTGTTGTAGGAGTAGTGCATCATCTATATTGTACTGCTCACTTACAAGGCAAAAGTCTAAAATAATTTAGGCAAAATGTTCATTGATTGATTAAATATCAATTAAAGATAGAGCATCTTTCATAGTACGCTATACCGAACACGTTGTAAATTTTCTCATGCATGTTTGAAAATCATTTTACTCGTAGACAATTTTTTTCCACACTCAAAAATGCACCTTCATTACAATTCAATTTTTTTTAATTAGTCACTTTTTTCTCAATCCTTTATGAATGCGCTGAATATAAAGTCGTACCTATTATTATACATAAATAATACCGATATAGAAAACCTCATTTTAATCCCCTTCATACAGAATAAGGAATGTATCGAACGAATATTTAGAAGTTTGTAGTACCAAAGTGTGCTACATACAGTGACAATTATTGATCTACACAGGAATTGATTCAAATCTAACACGAATCTATCCTTGATCCGAACAGATTCTTTAGCGGTCAATGGTACAAGTGTAAAGGGTACATTGTATAAGTAGCTGCAGCCTCTGCAGGCAGAATGTCAAGTTGTAGTCGTGAGAAGGAAGTGTGGCAGTGAAGCCCTGCATAATACTCCGTTCTCCAGCCCCTTCCTCCAGCCAGCAAGAGCTATGGTACTGGAGGGGTTGTTGGGTCATGAGGTGAAGTCTATGACTTTGCTGTGATTTAGATCCTAGAAAAAGAATGCTTTGATTACACCTTCATTGTGAACTTAAATGCTAACTATTAAGAGCGAATGCCCCATTGTTACAATACGCTTAATATGTTACTTTAGATCAGTAATGATCTTTTAAACCTATTTATAACTTCGGTTTATCAAGAGAAAAATGCCACTGTTACGGTATCTTTGAAATTCAGTTCTTTTATTTGGTGATTCTAGCTATTTTTTTATCAGTACATACAAATTCGATGTAGCATTTCCAGCAGAATATAGGCATATTACCACTTGATTTTCAGCAACTAACGCAGTGTCAAAACCATTATGATCGTATCCAGGTCGATGCAAAGATGCTCCACTACTTCTCTTTATTTGTTTTTCTTGGATTATTTCATTAATATAAAACTTGCGTTTATTGAGTTTGTTCTGCCTGCAGTGACATATAGTTCAAACAACAGCATATGTTTCTGATTATCTTTTGTTTCCCTATATTTAGAAAAGCTTACATAACTTCATATTGTAACAATTTAGAAGTTCTTTAGTAAATCAATAGCTAACAAAAGGAAAAAAGTGTCAACAAGGTTCACAATGAAAATCTTCGATAATGTCACCGAGTGATTCGTCCGATATTACACCTTCTCTGTTGCTATATTACAATACGAAACATATCTAGATACTTTTAAAAAGCCTCTTCAGACTCATAAAGAGTGCACGATTTCGGGGAAATTCTTGTCATTGCAAAGATTCTCTGATGCAGCGTATTTAAAGCTATTTTTCTCCCCTCATCCTCGCCTGCCCGCCAGTGTCCGACCTTCATCCTTGTACAATCGATGACGCTGTCCCTCCCTACCTTCCCTTGTTTTGGTGTCAGCTCTACCCTCTCTAACGTACCAAGATCTTGTAACCTTCGCTTTTCTTACTTACAAAGTACAGCAAAACCGAGAAAATCTGCTGTGATGCGCTTATAAAACTACTCTTTACAATGGTATTCATTGAAAAGCTTTTTTTCTTGTATCCATACGATGAAGTTTGCTTGCAAGTTTTCTACAACTTGCTGATTTTATGAGTTCACTTTTGTTATCATAAAGCAAAAAGTATTTTTAGGAAGAAAAATTTCTTTTTGTTTGTTTGAGGGCCTCTCCTGTAACAATAATACTTATAAGATAAGTGAGTGAGCTGAAAGAGATGGTCTAACAAAATACTGGTTTTGTGATGCACAGTTGGTGGTGCAACATATTATGTGAAATAAAAAATTAAAACTGAAGGCTGGGAAGAAAAATGAGGACTCTCATTAAAATTCTCTGTGCTGTAAAAGGTATGGAACATGTGGCTGATTATATTATATATAATCATATTATAGCCAGATTATGTTTACAATTTTCAGTTGGAATGTGGTCAGAGTATTACAATCAATGCTAGTTAAATAACTGTAGTAGTTTCTATACGCACCCAACTCCAGTTTATACGTGACATCAAGTTACACTAGAGAAATTTTTCGAAAAATTTCGGGCTCTTCAAATGCTAGATTTCTCCGCCAAATATCTAAGAATTAAGTTCCCATCGCAAAATCCTACATGACACGCGTAATTAACTTCAGGTCTGCAGCTATAAGAAAATTTCAAAGTACTTGGTGGTGGGAGAAAGTGCAAATCATAAATCACCTGTTTATTCCCATGACAAAATTTGGCCAACTTTGTTGCCCAGATAATTGAATTCTCCGATTACATGTCCATGTTTGTCCTTTCCAGGCGAGAGACGTGTCTGATCAAATGTGTTTTGTTTAGTGACAAATTACTTTCTACTGTCCTTCTTTGTACGTGCAAATTGGCAACTAGTTTTCGGTTAAATTTCTGCCACAGTTTTTTTAGGAAGTCCGCCACGGGCAATACGGAGGCAAAACGTGCGAATGAAACATGAAACTTTTCATTAATTCGATCATTTGTAGACTTGCGTTAGAAAATCATAACTTCCATGGAGGTAACCTTGAATGAAATATATCGTAACAGAATTGGCTTCACGACCAACAAGTTTACCAGGACCAGTGATAGCTTCATAATTTCGACTTGGTGGACGTCTCTCCAATCAGCTGAAATTGACAGCCAGGAACAGCTGTGACCGCGTGACATGCCTGGTGAGTTATGATGTAGAGTTAACACATACGCTTTTTCAGCCCGCTTTTCAGTTTTGTTGATGAAAACCTTACCGTAGCAAGAATTATTATTATAAAGGTTCGTCTCTATACATATTTTGCGTGATGAACGTAGCATCATAATTACATGTCGTTTACGGACTATGTGTGCATGTAGTGTTGGTAGAAATATTTCTTACTCAAGTCTGCTGGAGAGTAGTTCGGTATTTGTAGTTCATTCGATGCAAATATTTTTTATTATAGATGCAAAGTATGTAATAGAATTTTGTATATTTTTTCTATCAGCATGCCTACTGACATGCTACCGACGCTCAGCATTTTTTATAAGGTTTTATTCAAATTTTGACCGAGAAAAACTACACTGGTTGATGCTATTAGCCAGAATTTTTCAACCCACGTGAGAACTAATAAAAACAACCGATGTTACAACAAACAGTTAGTGCAGCGATGATGTACAAGCCAGACAAAAGTCATCGGTGCATCGGAATGAACTGTTATAAAAAACGTAAAATAGCAAAACTTCAGCAAAGAAGCAGCTTACAAAAATAGTTATGATTAAATCGAGTCAGGTTCAAATTTTCATAGATTTGAATGGTTACTTTCACATTGAAGTTCAGGAAGACATTTGACTGGCTAGTGTAGGTGTGAAATAAGTGAATGCTAAGACTTGACAGTCGCTTCTTAGATTCTACATCAAAAGCACAATCTCGAACGTGGCATTGCATAGAATTTTGGTTTCTTCTCAACGATATGCTCGTATATTCGTACAAGCAAGTAGGAGGAAGCTTGAATCATTTTTGTCAGAAAACCAAACGTTGAGGGAAATGAATTAAGTTATGCAACCATAATTTCGAATTTTTCATTACGTTTCATTCTAGAGGAGAAAAAATTTATACTTTTAAAAGCAAATGCACGCAAATTTTCAACATTATTACATTTTTTCAATTGATTCATGGCTGGAATGAAGTCAATATACCTCATGGCCTAGCAATGAACGCTTGTTTTAAAATTCGAAAATCACATGAAAATAATGAAAAAGCTGAAATCTGTCTCTGCATTGTTGGGGGACACTTGTTTGTAGCTCTACCTGCCACCCACGCTTGGTCTTATCGCTCAATGACGTCACTCGTTGCAACGTAGTTCTCGATAAAAGTTTTGATCCGTCAGTCAAATTTCTATTTCACAATTTCTCATGAGACAGGCATAAATAAAGTATTTTACGAACAGACTCCATGCAACAAAAATTCATATGCATTTCATCAGATGGTGAGTAAGTGATAACAAAATATTTGATTTAACTTGACCCTGAGCCGCACATGTTTATTCTTTACGTTATTGAACATAAACATTCACTTCATTATAATGATTTCCCTAGAATTTCTTAAATTCTGGACTAAAATAACACCGCTGTTATCTCAAATCACAGCATACAGAGAGTATCCATAAATACTGTAACTTGAATGGCTTGAATCGCAATTTTAGGTTGTGCCGTTGGACTTTTAAGATCAAATTCTCTAGCAAGACAGAGAAGTTTTCGGTGTTCTGTTGCTGTTATATGTAGAAGTATCAAAGCCTCAATGAAAATATACAAAATAGGAAGGTATTGTATTTCTGTTTAAGGTTCAATTACTTTTCCGAAATAAAAGAAGAATGGATTCTGTAACAAAAAATTTGATGACTTTTTTAGTTAACTAGACGTCTTTTTTGTTGACTCAGTGAAAGTTCGAAGCCGTCCATGCCTTCCCTTAGTACACCAAGTGCAGATCATTAAGCTGAGATTTGGATCGTAGACGAGCATTGATTAGTACTTACAATCCACAAAAAAAACATATTTAACATGACTCGGTGTTCATTTGTGGTGGAAATATATTTTCTTCTACCATCTCAAAACTAAATTGTTTTTTAATATTAAACTTTACGAAAAGAATCGAAAGCGGTAGATAAATAACTGATCACGGAATGTCAGTGTCAGTCAACGCCTCGATTGGTAGCGCTGAAAATTCATTGGGAATTTCCACTGTTCCCCTTACCACGTTTTACTGGTTGGAACAAAGGAAACATCGTAAACAAAAGAAAAAATTAACCTACCTTTAGACCTGGGGGTACACGGACTAGTTTCCGAAGACTCAAATAAACACGACAAAGAAGAAGAAGAAGAAGAAGAAATTTGTTGGATTTTGAAATCGGGGCCTGAAACTCAGCTTTCAGGAGAGTCGAATCGTTGAAGTTTCACAATTTACAGGAGCTAGTACTATGGTGACATTTTATTGAACGGGATCCTTTCTATTTTGTATCAAACTGTGATGTATAAACTGAGGTTGGATGAACAGATGGGATAATTTTCTTTCAAATTAGGTGACAGCCAATGAACACCTGGTATAAGCAAACAGGAAATTGAAGTGAGCGCAATGTCCCTACTTAAAAATTTCAAACCACTGTGCATGTTTCTTTAAAATAAGCTGTGAGGCTTGATGGATTCAGACTTGCTTTAGTTATGTGAGTATTAGTGATTCTCGGCTTCACCAGACGTAACTTTAAAGGAACCTCATCTAAGAGCACTACCTGCAAAAATTTAATGTGGAAGAAGGAGCGATAAAAAATTCTCGTTTTCTTCTACATATATTGATATGCAAAACTAATGCTTAGGCACTTCACTCACTTTAGAACCAGGGATATATATGTGAATGTGTATAAGTAACGTAGGAATCATTGGGGACACTAACACCTGATAACAAAAGTGCCGAAACCTTTCTGAATGTTTTTAAATGCATTGCTAAGTATATACTTATGCTGAATACTATTTACGCTCATCTTGCTAGACATTGCTACAAAAAAAGCTCGTTGTATTGTTTCAGTAAGGCTTCCATGATTAACATACTTATTAAGTTAAAGTTCTAAAAGCTAATTTAATTTGAAATGGAGGGCTACTTTCGCATTCCCGTTAGTAACTCACTAAACTTAGATGCAACATTAATAATAAAAACCACCGCTTTTCAGATGATCAAATTCTTCGAAAAACTTTCTGATTCCCACTTTTAATTTTTACGCAGATACTTATTTATTGTATCCAGCTGTAAACATAATGAAATTTTCATTTTCTTTAATGAAATACGATAATCGCAATCATTTAAAGACACTATCTGCGAGCAAGTGTTGCCTAGCAAAATTTACCCTTATTTTCTGACATCATAATCTAGATTTGAGCATCGAGGGAAATCTCTCCCGCCAAGATTCTGAATAAGTCCTCTGATCGTTTCAAAACTTTGCCAAGTTTGACATTGTTGTTGGTCTAATCGCTCCTTGACATTCCGGAGCACGCGTCATGTTCAAATCTTGTCACCATTGAATAATGGCATCTTTTCAAGACTGCTTAGAAGAAGCGCACAGAACTCCACAGACTTCTGAATTTACGCAGATGGTTTTTTTGTGAAAACACTTGCTCGTGAAGATGGAAAGCGACACGAAATTCCACTTAGTTCGAGGTGATCTATTGCTTCATGCTGCATGTATAGGCGTAGTCGGTTTTAGGATACATTTCAATGTTCGTACACACATTTTCGACTATATGTTATAATAAAAGTTGTGTGAAACATATTTATTTACACGTGCGAAACTCCTGCTCAACATCACTACTGAAAATTCCCTTGTGACCCAAACTTTTTCGGAAACTCAAAATATCAGTGGCTGCTTTTAAGCAGACTGTGAATTTCCCATCATTTAGCTAGAAAATGATCTCCTCATCTACTTTAAAAAATGGTATATGGAAATTTTCATCATAACCTGTTGGCCTCACAGCAAAATCTCATAATTGTTTCTCGATTAGTTATTAGAGCAAAATATAAATTTCGTAACCCAGCCTCGCCCTGACACCAGGAGCGCTTGATGCTCTCTCGAAGCCATCATGTCAATGCAGGTTGTGCTCTTCTATACTGACTTTACCCCTGTTTTCGCCTCATTATTGCACCCCAATTAGGGCCATAATAGACATGACTTTTTATAGGTTAATGGACAGACCAAGTCCCGTGATTATATTTGGCTATAGTCAGGTAGTGATAAAAGAAAAAGTTATCAAGAAGAACTACTATTTCTAGTAATTCCCAAACTTCTTCATTTACATTGTATTTTTTTGCCGTGAAACTACGATAGTGAGTAACTTTTTGTACTGAATGATATTGTTTGAACTTAGTTACGTAATAGTACAGGTTGTATAGCGACAAACAAGCGCTAGAGCGGTGCTGCGTCAATGCGGGCTATGATTGGTTGGGTGAGAGTGACGTACCTGTTAAAGGGGACCAATCACTTCCGCCTGACGCTGTCGAACATCTGGAGCGCGAGGCTCGGCGCTTGTTCGAGAGAGGGAGAGAGCAAAATATGGAATTTATTGTACATGGGAAATTAAATTTAAGGTTGGTCATATAATACAATTTCCGATAACATTAATTCCTACTCTTCGGCTTAATGTGCAGGAAGCGAGAACGTAGGATTTAGGGAGTGTACAATTATAAGTTTGGCATTTACACTTTTAAGGTTTAGGTTATTGCATTTATGATTTTACAATATTGTTTTTCACTAATAGTTGGAAGTAAATTTGTATATCCAAGTGTTGTTTTTAAAGAGCATGGACTGCAGGTAGGGAAATATATCGCGAGGAATATTTCTGCAGTTATATATCATAGCAGTCGTTTTAAACTGAACTTACCTACAGCATTTTTTAATTATGCACGTAGATTGGTATGAACGTGAAATTTTCTAATGGAAATTTAAAAATGAGAATATGAACAAAAGAGTTCTTTGAAGTATCGAAATTAAATTGAAACATTTTTAGACCTCGCTTCCTGGAGCTACACAGCCTGATGTTTGTAATAATATTCCAGGCATTCAGTTCTGAAAACCTTTATGGCCTCAGAGTTATAACATTTATTTATGAGGATAATTTTGTGTAATCGTTTAAAACATGTAATCATTAATAATTTTTATATTTTCTATTCAGCATTTTGTGTGGATGGCATACAAGGACATTTAAAAAATATCATTAACCTCAAGTGACTGTAAAAAAAACTGTAAAAAACTGACTGACTGTAAAACTGTACCAATTCAATTCACTTTAATTTAATTTAATTAAAGTGAATTGAATTAAAATCATCATGATGACAGGCGGAAATATTATAAATTCCAGGATTCTCCGCTGCTACCAAACTTAATAACATTTACGTGTCTGAAGTTATCAAAGCCCTTGCAACCACTTATTTCGTTGCATTTTGCAATACAAATTTTAATGAAATTTATCGAGTTCAGAGACCACTCATTTGTCTTCATTCTGGTCCAATTTTTTATTTGTTTAAGATATACAAATCGTATTACTTTCAGGCTCATGACCTTTAGTCTCATGACCTTCAGTCTCATGACCTTCAGTCCCACGACCTTCAGTCTCATGACTTTCAGTCTCATGACCTTCAGTCCCATGACCTTCAGTCTCATGACTTTCAGTCTCATGACCTTCAGTCCCATGACCTTCAGTCTCATGACTTTCAGTCTCATGACCTTCAGTCCCATGACCTTCAGTCTCATGACCTTCAGTCCCATGACCTTCAGTCTCATGACTTTCAGTCTCATGACCTTCAGTCCCATGACCTTCAGTCTCATGACCTTCAGTCTCATGAACTTCAGTCTCATATCCTTCTGTCTCAATGATTTTATTTATTTATATCTCGGTCGGACAATTTAACTTTCATAAACGCGAAGTTGAATATTAAAAATGTTCTTTTCAATTAGAGGTTCTTGGTAACTTGTTTCTCGGAAAAATATTCGTTTTGAGCATAAAAATGAAACTGGATGATATAATTCACTTGAAATTAATTTTTTAAACCAGTTTTCTTCAATATCACCTCTCATGACAAGATAGAAGGTCATCATGAATTATTTTTGTCACTCATGCGTTTTCTAATTTTATTGCACGTGTCCAAAGAGTGTGAATAAGAGCACCAAGAAACTATGAGGCTAAATATCGCTGACGATAAAAACAGTTTTTAACCTATTCAGGAATTTTAATCCATTTTTCTATTAAAATTAAAGTCCAGAACTTCAAAAATGCAAACAGTATTTGTGAGTGAACCAAGGACTACTGTAAAATATTTATTGAATGCAGAAATAAATAGCAGTGACATTAGGAGCATGCATCTCTTGAATTAATATTTAGCACACAATATATGTACAGAATGTGTGGTGCTTGGTGTACTTGACGTTGTTGGCCGCTGGAGGGCATGTACAGGGTGTACAAGCGTTACAGGACCCGAAAACCAACTGACGCAACTCAAAAGTTCGGCTTTGCGTTTTTATTGTGATATCTACAATACAATGCATGTATTACTTGTATTTCAATCTTTGTATTGTGGATACCACAATACAAACTCAAAGTCCAATTTTTGAGTTGCGTCAGTTGGTTTCCGGGCCCCGTAACGCTTGGACACCCTGTATGTAATGCTGACAGCATCACTCACGGCCGGCGTTATGTCCTGCTTGGTATAGCGCTTTAGTTTAATGCTAATACCGTCAGCAGCGTTCATGACTTGAGCTAATCTGTCATTAAGAATTTCTTCTCGGAAGCGATACACTGAGAAGCTAATCTTGACATAAGTTACCAGGAAGAAGAATTTTTTGAGGAACTTGAACTGCAACAAAATTAAAAATAGACGTAGATCCTTCGTGTATCTTGAAGACATAATCAAGATACATGTCAGAAAAGAGTTAAAGGAATGTTGAATGTTTCTAAAATGTTGACTTATCATAATAACTGAATTGTGATAGAATATGACAGACATAGTTATGTCATTTTAATTGTTTTAGCATCGAAGGGAATAGACCAGCGCACCAACTATACCATTGCCGAAGAGTAAGTTAGAATAGCATTCAGAAAATACAGCGGCGTATTGAAGAAAAATTCTGCTTCATTTCATTGTTCTCTCAATAGCCTTTGTTATTATTCTATAATGAGAAAAATGCCTCACAACTTTGAAGGTGCGAGTGACTGAAAATGAAAAATTAAAAAATCATTATTATGAGGATATTTTTAGCTTGTTCCATTCAAGAAAAAGCTTAGTTTCGATACATCTGTTTACTGAGTGACTGTAGCAAATGAAGAATAAGATAAGAAACATTAGCAATTCAATATTCGCTAAATCATGTATCACAGTGTATTTTATTAATACACTGTGCGGATTGGGATGAAGTTTCAGTGAAAAATCATTTCTTTACCTGAATTTCGCATGATGTGAGGTCATGATAGTCAATGGACTATGTATAATATTTACAGTGCTTCAAATCAAGTGAGGTCAATTAATGAAATTCGACGAAGAAATTCCGTAGATTTTCATACATCGCGAAGGAAATTTTTCCGGTACTGGTGGAAATGACGGCTTATTTTAACAGAGAAAAATATTGCGGGCACTTCGGAGTCACCAATATACTATCAATTTCTGAAACTTTGAATTGCATTTTTACACTGACCAGTTTAATCAGAAGTGTCCTAATAAATTTAAAACTTCTGGTTTCCGTGAATTGAACATAGAAGCATTAATTGTCAGGAGCGAGGTATTCCGATATCTTACCTCACGACTTATTACATTCTAATAATTAGATATCATTTAATGCTGGGGCTTCTCATATTTGTAATATTTCTAATATGGTTGCAGTAATCCTAGAATACTTACCCATTATATTTCAATACTGTAGATTATGGTCGACTGTATGATGTAGTCAGATTTATGTTGATTGAAAAATTAACTTATACTTTACATTGTCAGTGAGGCGAGTCAGCCACGTCACTGAACTATAACTACGTTCTATGACTGAAATGAGTCACTTACGTGATCATGACGATGCACAATGACCTATATTGTAAAATTGCGTACCTAAGACGGCACATTCATGTAAGTTCATCATCTTCTATCAACGTTATGATGGCGAATGATGATGTTTTATATCAAATTGCACTCGTGTTGCAACAATTAAATTTTACAAATTTCCGTGGTACTAAACAAAAAAACGACAGACATTTGCAAATATTTTTTAACGTTGAGCTAGTTGGATAAAAATTCAATTTCAAATAAGTGTAATTTTGTAATATTAATTTAGCTGCTACATTAAAAATTCAGTTTTGAGCCAACAAGTCCACTCTTAATTATCTATAGGAGATTTTCGTAAACGTGAAACAATGGCGAACAAATCCGTAGAGTTTGTGTCTTCAATACCTCATTTAGGTAACTCATCTAATGAAAGATTTTTGAGAAAGTCGTATCATCTCGTGAGAACATTTTCTGAAATCACGGATGTTTATTAGTTTCCACTGGAAAATGAAATAAAAAATCGATAAATAACACGTGAAATTTCACGTGTGGGTCTACTAGTTAATCTCATAATGACGGGTACTTACAAAACAGAGTGCCCACGATAAATGTATGTATCGGTATCAACGATACCGTTATCGAGGTTTCAAAATGAATTTAAGCGAAATGATAAATTTCTTAAAGATTGTCATCAGTATCAATCTTTTAAAGGTTCATCGATCAACTGGAGGGAGAAATTTTCAAACATTGACAATTTTAACATTTGTGTTAGGCCCCCTGCATAGAGGTCCTAGAATAGCAAACTTAACATTTACTGCAGAGACTGCGTTGTGAAAATATAGGTGGTGAAGTTACGTAGTTACAGCAGTCGATGGTTCAGTTGCAGAATGTAGAGAAATAGAAATATGGTATGAGTTTCTGCTCTTAAGAATGCAGATACAGTTTTTGCGACCACCAGAAAAAAATGACTTCATAATTTTAATCCAAAGCTGCAATTTCAGTTCATATTTGCATAAACTTGACCCAATTGGGTGGCAGATTCTACATGAATGTAGAATATACGTCGTCAGAATGTGTTTTCTTACATTTTTTTAGATTTTTGTTCCTGGTACAATTTTTTTCTACTGCCTGATATTTCATAGTTGCAATTATTTTAATTTACATTAATAATTACTTTAAAACATCCTCTTCAGCGTGATCAAATAATTTACACCAACCGTGTTATTTATAACATAACCATATCTTTTCCGTTGCCCATCATCTATAAGCTAATTCATCCCACCCAATTTTCCCAGCAATACCTCAAAGAACAGCCTTCTATTCGGTACCCATATTCATTCAATGTTGCGTTCATAACTCAATTTTATTCTCAACGGTCTGTGTCCTGATCGGACACGCCGACCAACAGTCGGTCCTCTTCTCATTGCGTGCCCTCTACGCTGAAGAGGGTCTGTGAGAGCCCAATCAAGCCCCGCTAGATCACTGGAGCACTCAACACAAGCACGCACAATTCTTGATTCTCTCATTTCATCGTACGTTATAACATTCGTAGGTAATAATGATTCGTAGACCGTAGGTTATAATGCGTGCTGTCGAGGTGATTTTGATGCCCCTAAAGGGGTTTACGATCTTAGTACTATGGAGTGACATGGTGGTTGATATTATTGTGACAAGGAACGCCAGTTATTTGATTGATTCTCAACTAAAATTTGAAAGAAATTTATAACGCATGGTTCCATAATCTCAGTATCTCACTCGGCGTGATTTGATTCCTGTAGTGTTCGTAGGAAACTTCTAAAACTCAAACTGTAGCTCAGAAATTAAATGTTTTCATGCTCACGAGCGTACATGTTAGAAGATTCTGTGTCCACGAAGCACCATATCAAAAGATCAAGTTTTCAGGCTCGTACTCTCAGATTAGTGAGTTCTTGTACAATAATGCACATTCTCGGGAGGCTGACCACGACTACAGTGCATTATGTAGTAAAATTACGGATCCTTCATGATTACACAATAGCATCAATACACTCGTCTATGAGATGATGCTCGTGTGATGCTCAATAGACTCCTTGTCGCCTAATTGACCTCGTAATGGAACACATAATAGACTACGTAACAACCACGTTATAAGCCGCATAATAAGCAACCTAATAAGCCGTTCAATAAGCCGCATAAAAAGCAACGTAATAAGCCGTTCAATAAGCCTCGTAATAAGCCGTTCACTAGCCACGTAATAAGCCATATAATAAGCTACATAAGAAGCCACGTAATAGGCCACGTAATAAACCACGTAATAAGCCGAGTAATAAGCCAATTAAAAAAGCTTCATCACAAGCCACGTAATAAGCCGTTCAATAAGCCACGTAATAAGACGTTCAATAAGCCACGTAATAAGCTACATAAGAAGCCATGTAATAGGCCACGTAATAAACCACGCAATAAGCCGCGTAAGAAGCCACGTAATAAACCACGCAATAAGCCGCGTAATAAGCCACGTAATAAACCGCACAATAAACCACTCGTTGTGTTATGATAAGCCTTGCGAAGGTAAATTTGCGTGGAATGTTATACTTCACGCATGATGGTGGATAACAGAGAAGTAGTACAAGTTCTCTTATGATTGATAGTCCAAGTTTCGCGCTTTTCCTTAGGCGATGAGACCGGCATTACAGGCGTAAGCTTACTATGATTGCTGTCCTGTGCATCCCTAGTGTTCAGTGGATGAAACAATTTAAGAAATTTAAGAGAAATTTGATCAATTGTGATACAATGAACTAAGAGAAATTACAGGTAAAAAAATTAAGTACGGTTTACTTGTGTTGAGTTTTATATGTAAAAACTCAATCAGTTAAAATAAATTAAACTCTAGTTCATCACTAGAGCTCAATATATTCATGTTACTTGTATATTGTTTTTATACTAATTTCCATAATATAATGTACATGAAGTATAATTTGGAGCATGTTGATACTAAACACCTGCTTTTCAAGCTGTTACTGCTGTAACTTTATTCCTAAGAAATGCCTGAAAAAATGAGTTTTCATTTTAGAATCGGAAGAAACATTGTTAAAACAGCTTAGGAATCTTCATTGACAAGACTTTGAGTCCAAAAAGTCTTCAAATCGCTTGAAAAAACAAGAAGCTACCTGAGACTGCTCCAGGCTCCCACCTGTTTTCTGGAATCGAAAAGTATGAGAGTTCTTCTAAGCATCTTTTGTGGAGTAAAAAGAAACCTGTCTGCAAGAGCCCTCCAGCTGCCGTTATTAGAAACCTCTCTCGATATGGTCTTCTTGAGCTTTTTGTAAGTCCCTTTCAGTTTTTTAAACAGAATGTCGTCGGATACCTAAATCGAAAGCTTTGTTCGAATTCAACGGATGTTCGTATTGTGAACGCCAATAAATCAGTTCCTCCTACCTTCAACGCTGTAAATTAAATAAAACCTAAAATGAATTTGAATGTAGTTCTTTCACCTCTTAATGGAAACATAATACTATGTGGGCTTTTAGACTTCATATGAAGATTTGTACATCTTCATATGAAGATTTACACTGCGTGGACACGCAGTGCATCCAAACGCGGTCGTTTAAAAAGGTCTTGCCATTGTGTTCCTCTTCTTAGAGCGCTGTGGGAGATTGCTCGGCCTGAGTATTGCATGTGTATAATCTTCAGCTATTCTAAAGAAAGCAATGGTTACCTCGTAGAAGCTCACTCTCAGTAATAGCTCAATTTTGTCTGCATTACAATTAACTGGTAAAACTTCAGTTCATTTCAAAATAGACGGATAAAATACACAAGTGTTGATTTCATGAAATCAATGTTGTTTTTTTCGAAGAAAGAGACATTGAATTTTTCTTTACAATGCACGTTTACAGTAAGTACATAATTCAGCCACAGAATAAATATTCTGTATAAAACAATTTGTCACCTAATAAGCATTTTCAAATTAAGCTTTTTCTTTGTTCTTGTACCTTCACAGCAGAAGTGGCAACAGGTACTTCAAAGACGGTTCCCAACAATGCGCTGAATCATGTGTTCTAAATCTGATCTTACGAAGTTCTCTGCACGTTTTTTCTGTATTACTGAACGTGTGGGACAGTTCCTGTAGCCTGACTAGGTGGAAGTTCAACGAGACATAATAGTTCAGAACATGAGCTACAACCGAGATATGGAGCTCAATAACTGTCAAGGACATGAGTGACGCTTAGGATTAGTTTAATAACTGTGTTAACATGAGCGATGTCTAGGATTTGAGAGTTTAATAACTGTGTTAACATGAGCGATGCCTAGGATTTGAGAGTTTAATAACTGTGTTAACATGAGCGATGTCTAGGATTTGAGAGTTTAATAACTGTGTTAACATGAGCAATGCCTAGGATTTGAGAGTTTAATAACTGTGTTAACATGAGCGATGCCTAGTATTTGAGAGTTTAATAACTGTGTCAACATGAGCGATGCCTAGGATTTGAGAGTTTAATAACTGTGTTAACATGAGCGATGCCTAGGATTTGAGAGCTTAATAACTGTGTTAACATGAGCCATGCCTAGGATTTGAGAGTTTAGTAACTGTATTAACATGAGCGATGCCTAGTATTTGAGAGTTTAGTAACTGTATTAACATGAGCGATGCCTAGGGATTTGAGAGTTTAATAACTGTGTTAGCATGAGCGATGCCTAGGATTTGAGAGCTTAATAACTGTGTTAACATGAGCCATGCCTAGGATTTGAGAGTTTAGTAACTGTATTAACATGAGCGATGCCTAGTATTTGAGAGTTTAATAACTGTGTTAGCATGAACGATGCCTAGGGATTTGAGAGTTTAATAACTGTGTTAACATGAGCGATGCCTAGGATTTGAGAGTTTTATAACTGTGTTAGCATGAGCGATGCCTAGGATTTGAAAGTTTAATAACTGTGTTAACATGAGCGATGCCTAGGATTTGAGAGTTTTATAACTGTGTTAGCATGAGCGATGCCTAGGATTTAAGAGTTTAATAACTGTGTTAGCATGAACGATGCCTAGGGATTTGAGAGTTTAATAACTATATTAACATAAGTCATCATGAAAGTTCACCAACTTGGTCATAATGTTAGCTACTACGGATTTTTTCTGCATATGTTAGGGTAAACAGAAGGGATGAACAGGGTGGTTAGAGAAGGTTTGAATCCTATGTATTTTATGCAGTCTTTTCAAGGTCAAAGAACGAAAAAAATCATTGTACGTTGGCTTTGTCAAAACAGAAGTTGAAGGAAAAAATAACAGGAGTAAACAGACAGAGACCTATTACTGATAGAGATAAATGGTAGGTGATGTGCAGTAGATACAAATAGTACTACTGCGGCAGGTAGTATTTGATTTCTAAAAGTATTTTAATCAAGTCGGAATGGTCTCCTGACTTAAAATATTCTGTTGTGTGAAAAATGAAACCCAGTGATCTAGTTTACATTGAGAGGAAAAAAGGGAATAGTGCAGTACTCTGTTATAAAGAATACACTGGAGAACTCTAGCGACGATCGAGCCTTGACTGTATTCGATACTTATACCAATGAATTTAAGATGAAATATTTTTATCAAATAATATTAATTAACATTACGATGGAGTATTCCAACGCTTGTCCTCATTAAATGAATTAAAAACTTGTGAAAAATACATAAAAAAGAGTCAAGTAGATATTTATTTTCTATAACAATGTAAGCAAAAGTCAGGTAACCGAATTAACAAAATTTGCTTCTTCACGTGGTTTTTTCATATATATGTGTATGGTACTCTATAGAAAGTATTCGTTCATACTGCCTAGTAATTAGTAAGAATATTCGTTCCCACTGCCAAATAACTGTTACCAATACCGTCAAGTAACAACTGCAAATATTAGTTCATACTACAGATAGTCAAGTACCACCACGCTGCTCTGACACAAGACACGGTGACCAGTAGAGAGAAACAACACGGCAGCACAAGCTCGTCTCACTGCAGTGCAGCGGCTAACGGAAATTCGATGACGTCGCCGATCATCTGTAAAAAATTCGCAGCCGTGGGAGAGGCGCCTCTTTTACGGTTCGTGCAGAGGAACCCTTGTGCGCAAACAGCCTTCAAAGACACACAAAATTTGAGCTTTAAAGAGAAATTCGATCTTTAAAGAGACGACAGGTTGGCGAAGGAACAATCATGAGAAGTGGGAAACGCGAAACATTAAAGGGACACTTCTGGAATTATACTTACCTACTGATAAATGAGAATACTTTTATTTCACGCGTATTTATTCTGTTTATGTGGTAGGTGGAATATAACTGCTTTTGATGAAGTAGGTACTTTAAAAGACGTGTTAATTTTAGTGAAGTTTAGAACAGTTGGATGTATGTATATGAACACCTCCCTATTTACAGGCGTCGAATATTTCCGCATGACTTAATTTTCAGGTGTCGACTATTTTCTTATTTCTCAATTTACAGGTGTCGACTATTTTCTTATTTCTCAATTTACAGGTGTCGACTATTTTCTTATTTCTCAATTTACAGGTGTCGACTATTTTCTTATTTCTCAATTTACAGGTGTCGACTATTTTCTTATTTCTCAATTTACAGGTGTCGAATGTATCCTTATTTACGGACGCCGAATATTTTCTTATTTCCCAATTAACAGCTCTCTAATGTTTTCCTATTCACACTTGTCAGATGTCATATGATGTCAGTGCATCTAAGATAGATTTAGCTCTTCAAGAAACTCACCTCCTTTCAACGTAACTTACATTCAACAACCTTCACATACGTGCATAATACATAAGGAGTTCCAAGTCAATAACTTGAAAAACTCTAGTATCAAAACAAGTTCAGAAACATATAAATGTAAGCAGAACCAAATTAGTGATTAATGAATCGATTAATGATCGATGAACAACGTCATGATTTATGAACTGAATAATTACTGACAATCAGATCTATGATTGAAAAGTAGATCAATGATGTATGTACAAATCAATGAACAGATTAATGATTAATGAAGAGACTGACGATGAATGAGCAGATTAATGATTAAGGAACAGATTAATGAATTGATTAATGCCGGGCTAGCACAATTTGAATGTATTATAGAAGTGTGCATGTCTGGTGCATATGGAACCCAGCACTCGGGCAACGGCGGTGTTCATTGTCGTGAAAACTGTTCGAAATGGCATACTGTTTTTCTTCCTACAGGTAGTCGACAGGATATGTGCGTGTATGTTTCATAAAAAATGTTTTTTGTTCATTTTTAGAGGAAGTATTTACTTAGTTTCAAATTAATACTTAACCCCAGAAGATAAGAAGTAGAAAAATACAGAAAGCCATTTTCAATATAATAATATCATACAAGGTACGCTATTAAACAAAGCATTCCGTTCACGAGATCTTCACTTGGAAATTTTTATTAAGTTTTCTTTGTGACCAAAATGAGATTCCTGGAAGCTTTATGAAAATTGGAGTTTTCTGATTGTACTCAAACTCTTGGATTGCTACTTTCAAATTATTTCTTTATATTTGTTTTTAGATACCGTTTACTATATTTCTGAGTAATAAACCTCAAGTGTGACGCATGAACTGCCCTGGTGTGCTGTGTAGTTTATTCGAAGCCACTTAACGGTGACTGTTAAAATAAGACTTCGTTTCATTTCATTCAAAAAACTATCCATTCATTCTCGGAAAAGAGAAAAAACTTGAAATGACCGTCATATTCAGAATAGAACTTGGTGCAGCTACGCAATAACAACAGTACTTGGTGCAGCGACGTAATAACAACAGTACTTGGTGCAGCGACGTAATAACAACAGTACTTGGTGCAGCGACGTAAT
>VCRD01003900.1:0-31148 GCA_006783055.1 Trinorchestia longiramus
GGTTTGAGCGTGGCAACTAGAGTGGGAGACGTTTGAGTGTGGCAGCTAGAGTGGGAGACGTTTGAGTGTGGCAGCTAGAGTGGGGGACGTTTGAGTGTGGCAGCTAGGGTAAGAATTAAGAGATATACGGACGGTGTGCGTTAATACGTTCAAAAATAAAAAACGCACACCCAAAAATAAAATACGTTTAATTCAGACGCGGACACTTTTGGGCTCTACTTGGAAAGTCATGGTCAAGGGCATCAGAATCCCAAGTAAAATTATCTATAATCATTTATGATTCAGTGGGCTTAAATCAATTCATGACGTTATACCTGGAAACTTTATCAAAAATTTTCAGACCCAAATTTCAAAAGATGATTGAATCCTTCTTAAGCACATATTTTCAATGGGGTCATATAAATCAACACAGCACAAGCGGGTTCTCTTCAACATCAAAAATGTTGTGCGCAATGTGAACTCTGGCGATTTTCCCTGGATCAGTAGGGGGCTGATAGTAAGAAAGTTTGCACTGTGGAAAGGTTTCCACTTCAACCTCCTGGCTGCACACATAAAGTCTCCACCCCACCACACGACACACATAGCGCGGTGTCAGCAGAAAAGTGAGTTTGGCTGAGCAGGACTAGTACTGTGTTGCTGTTGGCTGGCGCAGCACCTCAGACAGCTTTCCACCGAGATAGTAAAATGAAAATTAAATACTACGATGCTTAAGGTAATAAGGAATGAATACATAATTGAATACATAACGAACATGATGGTCTAAATGATGACGGTTACTTCAATTTACCCGCAATTTCAAAATCTTTGTGCTGGGATTATAAAAAGAAGATATGCTTACGGTATGAAAAATCTGCCCCCTTCCATGCGGGGGAAGAAATCACGAGGTTTCGTAAGAAAATTATTTCATATAATACTAAAGATGAACTCATATCACACCCAACTCGACAGTGAGCATTATTCAAAATACTACGAATATGTAGGTATCGGAATTAATACGATGATATAACACACCAAGCACCGTATTAAACATGGTGGTACAATGCATCAAGCAACGCATTAAAGGAACACTGTGGTACAATGCATCAAGCAATGCATTAAACAAACACTGTGGTACAATGCATCAGGCAATGCATTAAACAAACACGATGGTACAATGAATCAAGCAATACATTAAACAAACACGGTGGTATAAGTCATCAAGCACCGTATCAAACAAACACGGTGGTGTAAATCATCAAGCACCGTATCAAACAAACACGGTGGTGTAAATCATCAAGCACCGTATCAAACAAACACGGTGGTGTATGTCACTAAATACTATCAAATAAATTCGGTGGTAATAATAAACACCATAAAACCACTAATAATCGCAAAATAATGCGAACCATAAGGGGATAGTTACAACAAATTACCAAGCAAGAAATATTGCAGAGGCAAATAGCTGTCTATAAATTATATTGTCCAGAAATGGTAATAATATCAAATATTTAATAAAAGTACTTAACATATAAAAATATTATCGAACACTACTGCACAATATGAAATGAAAATATCAACTAGTACTCCTGCGCAGTACCACAAAAATATTAACTATTGCTACTATACAGTACTATGAAGTTGTCACATTCTGTTACCCTGAGAGACCTTAAGAGTTTAACAAACCCTGCTTAATTAAATAAATGTTCTAAACTCGAATTAGGCTTCGATATAACGAGCCATAAACCCTTGTTTCGATGAAAAATCTATGCTTCCAAGAATGCAAATAAATTGAGAAGTCAAGCATATCAGAGAGCAAAAACATTTCTGAAATTCCCTGCATTTTATTGTCCAACTGTAAATTACTTATTAATATTTTAAAAAACACTAATGTCGGCGACTATTTTTACATACGTGATTCCAGCTGCATCATTAAACATTTTTGTGACACGCTTCACTGTTGGAATGTCAGGCCTGTGCAAACGCTGTGACTGTTGTAGGAACAGTACTTGAGTTACGAGCCAAGTCGAGGCTTAGTCAGGGAGTTACGCCTGGGCTTAGTCAGGGAGTTACGCCTGGGCTTAGTCAGGGAGTTACGCCTGGGCTTAGTCAGGGAGTTACGCCTGGGCTTAGTCAGGGAGTTACACCTGGGCTTAGTCAGGGAGTTACGCCTGGGCTTAGTCAGAGTAATACCAAGGCTCATTAAGGTAATAATAAGAAATAGTTGTCCTTGTTAAATGTAGTTTCTGCGCTTGTTAAGCAATAGTTATACTGTTTGAAGAAGAAGGAATACTTATCCTTCAATATGAAGTAATAATTGTGCACACTATCAGTAGTGCACGTCAACAGTTAGCAAAGTTTCGGAGTCAGAAATGTGCTCAGCGAGCGAAGTACAGACACAAAATGACAGGTCTAAATCTTGTACTACACACGTTCTCTTACTGCCATAATTAGAGATTCATTCACTTAACAAAACATTACAGTGAGCGTAGCTTAGCACTAATTTTCATAGAATATTTGTGTTGTTTAATTTTTATTTCTTAATTTTAATTATTAATTGCATGTCTGTTGAGAGTGGGACGACTTCCACATCAAGGCTATTGAAATGATTTCAAAAGTAACTTCGGAGGTGATGTACAAGATCATGTTTACATATATTTTATCATGGTTTTCACCTTGATATTCAAGACTACAACACTAAGTGTTCAGATTTTGATCATTTAAAATAACATTTTATAAAGGGTCATTTAACCTGAAATTCACCGAAGTAAATAATCTTGTCCACCGTTGGCTATTGGACAGAAATGAACGTACACTTTGATGTAAGTATATGCTTATTAGGTAAAAATAAATGAATACTTGATTAAAGCAACTAACTTTCAATTCAAAGTCCCATTATTTAACGAAACCGAAACGTTTGTTGTGCTCTTCTATTAAAACATTTGGGACTCCACAGTTATCCCTATAATTACTATACTATGTCTCATCGATCGACATTATAAAGTACAGTAACTATCTAATTCTTGGAAACTAAAATTTTTAGCTGCCGTATGAGAAGGAATGCTTTGTGAGTGACGAGGAATTCTGGATTTCTAAAAGACAGCAGTTCGCGTTCGTGCGACTCCAGCGTAAAATAAAGAGCTCAAACAAGCCTTTTGACTGAGAGGAAACGACGTTAAACTCGTGCTTACGACTTTATTTCACCAGGTGGAACAGTTGCGTCCTCTGGAACAGCAGAGATCTGAATAAGGAACTAAAGTACACAGAAATTTACATTGCACAAGCACCAAAGTCGGGGATCTATTTTGGAAACTAAATTTTAAAAGAATAAAACATGTTATCTGATAGGTATTATGTTAGTTAAAAATATCACTTATACGTACACTCATCACTCGTTGAAGGGCATATGCACAATTTAGCGGACAGGCAGAGCCGTCACCCAATATTTCAGCCTCAGTATATCGTAGTTTAAGTTCCAGGTGAGAGTCAAATTTATTCACAAAAACCTAAAGATTTCAACGGACAAAATTTTTCCTATTGCTAGCCAGACCGAGTAATAGAAACGACGACTTGCAGTGCTCCACTAAATATCCACACATGTTCACCCATAAACTTGTACTTAATAGAGGACAACACTTTTGGAGACGGCACAGAGATTTTAAAGGAGCCCGCCTGCCAGAACGTGTAGGGAAAATCGAAAGAAAGAAACTATAATAATATCATTTGGCTCCCAGAAACGATACACCAACCACAGTTCGAAGTCGTAGTAATTATAATTTCCGCGTATTTTTCTAAATTTCCCTACAATTGAAGTGACAAAGTTTAATCTCATTTAAGGAAAGAACATTGCTAAATAATTCCGACATCTATTACAACAGTCGAAGGCCAGCGCTGCTAACTCCAGTAGTGAGTCGCTTCAGCAAAAACTAGGGTTGTGAGAGAGACGTGAAATTCCCATGCTTTATACCTCTGGAGCACATGCATATACATAGATACTGTTTTTCAGCATAGTGCCTTGAAGATACGCATATAAGTTTAATGCATTTAAAATACTGTGAGAGACATTTCGCAGGAGAAGTGTTCTAAATTGCTAACTATTATGAACGACGACTTTGCATAAAGTCGCCCCGGCGGCACTACTAACAGCAATATCAAGAACTATTATTGAACATAGAAAAATGAGAAAACAGTACAAATCAGAAGGCCTACTTCTGCAGCATTCACAAGCATAAAACGGAAAAGAGCACACTCTCAAATTGATTGATAGAAATGGATTTAAATGGTCCATATCTTAGCGATTGCTTTTGAATAAAACTTTTCATTTTTGTATACTTCTTTCGAGCAAGGATTACGGTCAGACCGTTGTAGTGTTGCACCAGCAATATTTATAAGCAATACTTTGATATTGTACTGCTACCTCGCAGCACCGCGAGCAAAAATAGAAGAAATCCTTATGCCCACTCCAATCCTTATGCCCACCCAAAGGCAAATGCCGAGCAAGACAGAGCTTTATGTCTTCAAACAAAAGACAGGTTTCACGAATAAACAAAACAAAATATGAGTTAAGAACGTAATATTAAATATTGTTTCGAGTTCATAAGGAATATTTGAAGAGTAAATAATTTATATCTATATATTAGAATAAAATTCGAAACTACATTTTTTTGAAGAGGAAGTTAAAACCGAATTAATATTTAGAAACATTTATTTAGTCAATGAAATAGTTTCCAGGTGCATCTACTACCATTTGCCATCTGTTTGGTAAGTTTTTTATCCCCTCTTCAAAGAATGTGGGCTCTTTATTGGTGAAGAAAATGTCCAAGAAACTTTTAACATCTTCATCAGAATCAAACTCCTTCCCATTCAATGAATTCTGCAGAGAACGAAACAGATGGAAATCAGAGAGAGCTAAATCTGGAGAATATGGAGGGTGAGGTAAAACTTTCCACCCAAGCTGCAGCAACTTTTCCCGAGTAGCCAAAGCACTATGTGGCCGTGCGTGGTCATGGTGAAAAACAACTCCTTACGATTGACGAACTCAAGTCGCTTTTGATGGAGAGCCATGCTTAATTTATTCAGTTGTTCGCAGTAAACCGCTGAATTGATGGTTCTGTCAGCAGAAAGAAGTTCAACAAAGATGGCACCTTTCCAAACCCACCATACCGATCACATTACTTTTTTTGGATGGAAGCCTGCTTTGGTCAATCTTTGTGGTGGATCATTTGCCGTCTTCCACGATCTTTTGCGTGTAACATTACTGTACACTATCTACTTCTCATCCCCAGTAAAAATGCGTTTCAAAAATGGGTCATTACTTTCCCGTTTCAGTAACAAATCACAAATGGAAACTCTATGCAAAAGATTTACTTCTGTCAGTTTAGGGGGAACCCAAACGTCTAGATAAGAAATATATCCCAATTTGTGCAATTCATTTTCCACGCTTGATTTAGAGATCTTGAGAACATAAAATGCATTATAGAGAGCCAGAAAGATGGCATTTAAAAAATGAACAAACTTTTTGGCCAACCCAATAATTTTACTTCGTTGCTTATCGTCTATGCACATTCAATGACTCAAACGATGAAGAAAAGTTGAAAAGTGGCCGAAATTTTAGCCGGAAATTATTCAGAAAAGGCTGTTTATATGTAAACTAATTGCGGAAAAAATATATGGCTAGTTTAAATACATTTTTGCTATCTGGGAATTAACACCAGAATCAAACAAAAATTATTATCTCTTGGAATCTTTCCACGACCATTACCTGAAATCTTTCTGAAAAGACCATTACCTAACGCGTCCTAATTGCACAAAATATGAAACTGCCTTGTTAATTTTAATTTTTTTTCGAACAATCAATTGTTACTATGAAACCTGTAAATGGTGCGAAAGACCACCTTATCTTCTCTTATTGATGATCATATCGTGAAATGTGTTAGAAAAAACAGGCTACCAGCTTGAGCTATGTTTAAATGCATAAAACAAAACAAAAAAGATATCCTCCTAAAAAGTTTTACCATTTTTTGTTGTTTGTAACAAAAAACTATTTTAACAGTAAGTAGTAACTTCTTAAAATCTCAGGAATGTCTTCCGCTTTCAATTTGCACACTTGTTACTTACATATGTTGCACCAGATAAAATTGCTTTGCTAACCGAAATTTGCTTTATACATTGATACTATTCATAGTAAATGTCTTTAAGCTAAATTTATAAATTTAGCTCGTTTTTTCCAGCGTTGCAAAATATTTAACGTAAACATTTATGCAGGTAGCGATCGAAAATTTTATAACGATTACAAGAAAAATACCAAGCAATTTCTTATTATTCTATTTATTGGTAAAAAGTAAATTTTGGGAAATGGGCTAATTAATTTTAACCCTTAGAATATAGTTATAAAGGTGAAAAGTGCATAATATTTGCTCCTCAATTTACACGTTGTATCAAGGGTACAGCTTGATTCTATGAAGGGAGAAAAATTGTATTGACAAAGGGACCACTCTTTGGGAGATAAACTACCTGTGTTGACCCAACATGCGATGTTTTCCATTTGTGGTCAGCTAACTGGTCATTTGACTGTCTGTTGGTGCTTAGGAATAGCTGCTTCCTACTTAAAGTAGCCAATGAATGTAGTGCTGGTAGGACGACAAAATAAAAAAGGAGCGCTTTCAAGTAATATCACCGGAGATCCGACAGCGATTGCAAAAAAAACGACGGAAAGTAGGATGCAGCTGGGTATGAAATGGATTTTTCAGTCGACGATTGCTCAATTATCATGGGGATGGTCAAACAAGTACGCTGTGAAACCGTGAAGGCTGGATGTTGGACGCGCGAGTCTGACGATATTAATTTAAATATAACAATTTAATGCAGTGATTTACGTGGTCTTGTCCTAGAAAATGCAGTCAATAAGATTGAAAACAGACTTCGCGACGGTCTTTCGTTGGCTAACCGACAAATTCACTGGTGAAACCAGACCGAAAACGAAAGCGGTTAGTGAGATATTGATTCGAAGAAAGATGGAGATCGTAACCCAATTGATTAAAAAGTATAATACAGAACTATAGCAAGTCTTGGTATACAGGGTGTCTCAAAAAAATGTACTCACACTTCGAATGACGAGAGATCCTTTATTTATGAACATACAGTGAAATAGAATAGCTTCGAATACAAAAGACAAATGAATACAGAATACAAACCACATGCTGTGGTTCACACCTCACACCTGCAACACAAAGAAGACAGCATGTTAGCAACGGTTAAAGGGTGAGTACATTTTTTTTAGACACCCTGTAGTTCCAAGTATGTATTCGTAACACAGCAGATCGTCTGACACGAACACTCGATCAATGACTGATTCCGCCTCTGTCACGGTTCACCATAATTCAGGGAAGATGCAAGACGTTCGCCAGAAGACAGGTCATCCCGGCGTGCAGCGTACGATCAATTTGGTGATGAGAAGAAATCCGCAAATAATATCAGTGGCAGATAAGTTTGAGATGTGGTGCGCTGTTATGAGAAATACCGCAGCATAAATCCAGCCTCACACAAGTGGACTGGAGGGCGGTTGTTCGTTTCTGGCGCGTGGGGGTATTTAAGAATGGACGCGACTCATAGAGAAAGGCATTCACCTCGCTCTTATTGACTGCAGTAAGGGACGTTCCACTCTGGAGCGAAGTATGCGTCGAGAAGATTGTGATAGCGTAATGTGGATACTGACGCATTTTATGAACGTGTATCACTGTAGGGGTTAAATTTAAGGCCCTAATGTTCTTTCAGGGAATGGGATCAGACTCTTGCTTACCCGATATTGGAGGCATACAAGTACAATTTTATAATTTAGTTAATTAAGGTAATCTTGCGAAAGTGAGCAAAGTTAAGAATAATAATGAACAGTTAAATTTAATACAAAAATAAACTTAACATAGAGCTGGAGAACAACTTGCATATGAAGATACAAAACAATCCGGAACCAACAAAATAAGTCAAGACTTCACTAAAAATGCTACAACTATGCGGGACTAAACTAACTATAATAAACTGACATGGGTATACGGCGCAGCCAAAGAAATCTGGTCTGATGCAGAAAAAAATATACCTACTTTATTCGAGTGTTCCACTATGCAGGGTGTCTATAAAAAATGTATACATTAAAATCAACGATAGCAATTCGATGGTTTCAAATTCATAACACCAAAATGATGAATTTTGAAACCTTCGTAGCGGTATCCTTGATACCGATGCATACACTTTTTTGGTACACCCTGTATAATGATACACAGTTTGTTGCTTGCTTGTTTCGTCCGTCTTTCTGTCATGCTCACAAGGATTTACATGGATAGGAGGAAATTCGGTACGGTATATGTGTATTATAAGAATTGTATTGTGGATACCAAAGGTACATTCTTCAATGTGGAAACATCTTCTCAACGCCCGCGTCCACTGGCAAATCAAACGAAAATTTTCAGTAAAAAGCACATGAATATTTTCACGTGTACGTCTACTTGTAAAGAAATAAATCAAATTAATTTTTCACAATATTCACAAAGTTTCCTGGCAAACAGCACTTTAAGCAAATCACCTATTGCAGAACAGAAAGATAGCACAATGTAAGTTTATAACGGGGTAACTAACCTAACCAAAGGAACGAAGAAAAAGAATTTGCGTGACATAAAGATGGATCCATTTACCGACAATTACTGTGAAAGAATATGTCAGACAACCCAAAAACCCTTAGGATTAATAAATTCAAGTTCGTCACCTAGTGGGGATGAAGTTTACGTTCCCGATACTTGTGTGCTCCAGAAATAATTTGGAAATACGGTGGAGGGAATCTATCGTTTTTACCCTCCATATCCAGATGCGAGACCAAGGAATCTCGGTATTTATACAATATCACATCTTCTCATAATGTGAACGTGGGCACAGCACCAATCACCGTAGTTCATACACACGAGTATGTCAGGGGATCATGGATAGATGTACTTAAGGAGCAAGGAGCTTGCGATAATCGTCACTACAAAGCTGACATGGTGTGGGGGAAAAGTCTGCAGAGTAGAAGTTCCACACAGTTTGCCCACCATTGAGTGATAAGAACAGTTTCTCTCCAAGCCGTTGAGATAGTTGGTTTGTTTATTTGTGTAAAAAATCTGAGCAGTCATATAGTACATTCCATCGAGATGCCGGGCAAGCTGAGGAGCAGGATCGACGGTGAACCTGAGATAGCTGACGATGAGGACTTTCTTCTTATAGGATTCGACGTCAGTGATGACACAGTGGAAGAGCCTCAAGCAGAAGTAGACTGATAATGATGAACAGGTGTAGGAGGAAGAAATTGTGGCCCCTCAACGAATTAGGAGGCCGACTCGTCAACCCGTCACACTTTGTTGATGAATTGGAATTCAAGCAAAGTCAGAGAGAAGGGAAACTTGCAAGAACTAAAAATTCCGAGAGTACAGAGAGCAACAGCAAGGAAGATGGCGGCACACGGTATTCGGTGTGACTTAACGTCTGTGAGATAAATTAGTCCCATTTTCTCAATTGCCACGTCGTAATTAAGAGGAAAGCGTTCATAGGATTTTGGTTGCCACAACCCCTAAGGCTTCTAAACCCCGAATTTTATCTGATCCTTAATCGTCACACTTGGAGTTTAACTAAGAACCAAGTTCAAAGCCTTTAAGCTAAATTCTAGCAACAAGGTCTTAATAACATCGTTTTAATCGAGTTTTTCCTCAATCCGAAACTTTATAAGAAAGATACTAAACTGAGCACTGAATTGTAACTTTCTGGGTTCTGAGGTTCAAACATAAAAAAAAAGGTCAAACCCTCACCGAAATGTATGCCTGCAATCATACTTATATGGACAAAAATATTTATATGAATTTATATGATGGTAAACTCATTGAGTACACAGTTTTCTTCATGTCTGAGACACTCAGAATTAAGAGTAAAACTGTATGAACCAGGATTTGAAACATGACAAAGCACATTATAATATACTTGGAATATATTCAATTTCACAAGAAACATCGAAGTTTCAGTATACGTTGCTGTAGGCCAAAACGCCACAAATTATATACGCTCGCAAGGTCTTTCATCGTGCAGTGAACCACGGTCTGAAAGTAGAGTAGGACCTAGTCACAAGTTACAGCAGACCAGAACATATCCCACAACTGAAGAGCGAGGCAAAAGGATGCAAATCGTATTTTCCATATGTTGGTCAGCACCAACACAGGATTGAGAAAGCCATTCAAGAACATAAAGTAAGACGTACACAACTCGAGAGGAAATGGTTTTAAATCTCACCTCGATAGCAACAGCATGATCACTCCCCTACAACACAGCGTTAATTAAACTGTTTACTGACGTACGACAAGAACCTTGTTATTACTCCTATGTTAATATCGGGAGTCCATACCAGGAACGTCAAAATTAAAGAAAGTTTATTTCTACGGCATTTATTTTAGAATTCCATTTATAATTATGCATCTGAGTGCTATACTTCATATATATGTTTTGAATTTTGTAATTGAAGTAAGTCTCTGCACCGAGCTAGTTGCTTTAGAAATGAGTTCTAAGCCTTACATAATCGAATCTTATGTATTAGAACTTTGTCATTTTTTCAGTCGTAAATTCTGGTCTTTGGTACTCAATTCTGAATGGCGAATCAAAATCCTGAGCTTTAGAACTGATTTTTCAAGCTCAGATCAAAAATCTAAACTTTCGAAGTGGTTTTATCACCTAGAATTCAGTACTGAACAATAAAGTTAAGTTGTGAGCTCAAGAACAAAGTATAACCCCTCAGAAAAAAGTTAATAGCTCAATTTTAAGCTTTGGAAATAATTTAAAGGTTTTAGAGCTGCATTCCAAGTCATAGCAATGAATTTTATAGCTCGGATGCTGATAAAGTATGCCCTATTCCTAAATAAACTGGTTGTTTCACTCTCACTGATGCATTCAATCTTTTCGTTAATTCTATTTTATACTGTCTTGTTTTTGCTTACTTTAATTTGGTAACAGTTCAGACCGGAAATTTTACCAAACATTCAGATCGTAGAATGAAGGTCAACTCATTTGAACTTTTGTAACTCTTATCCGTGTCAAAGTTGATCGATTCTTTAATTCTGATATCAGGACTAATAAAAATATTCAAATATTATATGAATTTTTCAATACCTTTAATCTAGAAGTGAAGGAAAGATAACAGTAATCTGTAGAATGAAATAGGAAAATGGAAGTGAATGTGCTTATTTGGTCCAAGAAACGCCGTTGAACTTGGTCTCATCTTGAAGTTCAGTAACTTCCATGTTTTTTAATTGCATAGCAACATGTTGCAGTATGACCACAGGTCGTTATTAATATTATGGAAGTTAAGAATGATTTTGAGAACCAAATTCAGCCCACAGTGACCGAGAAACTGTGTGAAATTTATTCGTATCATGCTATCGAGTTCTCATACGAAGAAGCGATAACGAGCTGAAGGCTCCATGCCCGTGGCAGAGAGTTGCGTTGTTAGTCAAAGAATCACCGGCCAACTGCAGTGATCTTTTTTCTCTTCAAAGGATGCACTTCATTACTCATAGATGAAAAATTATCGTAGAGCATCCTCAAAGAGCAAAATTTTTCTGAAATCGACAAAATTATTCAGTAATCGTTCATTTTTGCTGGTGCTGAGCAGCAGAGAGTTGAATTATTTGTGTTTACAAGCATCCTACCGAGGGTCAAAGTTGCTGATTAGAATCAGCGTTTTCACGGCTGAAATTTCGCAGAAAAGACTTAATTGCTGTTTCTAAGATTTTTCGTTTGTATATCTACTTACATATTCTTCAAAGTGTTTGACATAATATATGAAGCTATCAGTCTTAAAAGGTGTCAACTAAAGAACATCAGAAAATTATTCCTCGTTTTCAATCTCAAGAAGTATGGAACAGGTTGCTGGATCAGTTTCTTCTTTGGATCATGCATTCCCTTGTCAGATTAAACTTGAAAGAATTTTGGGGCTGTGATATTATAAGTTTGGGTATAGCAACCTCCATACCTCGGTCCTCAAAGTTAGCCTAATATTTATACTGAAAATATTGATCTGTATTCACCCAATTTTACTTAGAGTTCGTGAATTTAAACATGGAAATTTACTAAAAATCATTCCAAATCCGAAAAAGATTTTTTCATGTAAATGATGCTACGAACCTTGAGGAATATTTGAACAGAATTTGATGTCAGTTAAGAAAAAACGTAACAGAAGCATAACTTTGATGTGAAATTTTTTACTTAAATTCCCTAATGACCAATTAGTGTTAAAATGTTAGTCAATTCCTTTGATTCACTTTCGAAAATAATAGTGGTATAAAACTCAAAATAAATTTTAATTTCGGTTAACTTAGAGTTTTCTAAACATCATGAAACATATATGGCTGCGCTGGATAATCTTATATATTGTACATTAGGATAAAAATATTTTTATGAATATCTAGGATGTCTAACTCATTGAGTTTAACGAGTTAAAAATTGGTTTCTGAAGTCGTTTTCATTAAACTAATTCCAAGGTTGTTCCCAATTGTCAGGAAGATAGTAAAGTGTGTAGTAGTATTTTATGAAGAGCAGCTACAATTGACGGTTATTGGATTACTTTAAAAGCAACACAAACAACATGAATATCATTGTATTAAGTGTGGTGGCCATTTTGCTAACGTGGATTGGGGTGAAAGTGGCGAAGTGGAGAACAATGGTGAGTGAAATTTGTGTGTGAATCGTTTGTTTCAGCTACGGAAAAAATAATTCTCGAAAAAATAAAATCGTTTTAATAGAATTTATTTAACTTCTTTTGAGATTTAGTATGATTTAAAATATCATGAAACAAAAAATGACATGGTGAGTTAGTCTGCATGACAGTACTGATGTATTTTAACTAGAAAGAGGGATGTTCGGGGTAAGAAGAGTAACCGTATAATATTTTTTCATCGTTAAACATTTACACGCAAAATTTTCCCTTGTTTTGCTATAATTTCGCCGCTCTGTGACCTTCGTAAATTTTTTCTTGCTGATTTGGAATTTTATTTTTGCGTTTTGTTTGGTTTGGATCGTGACAGGTGCGGACCATGGAGAAGATCGAAGGACCTCCTTCTCTCCCTCTGCTGGGGAACGCCTTGGAGGCTTTTAGCGCCCCCGACAGTAAGGCTTCAAGACTCATAGAACGGTGGCTCACGTAACTCCATAGGAATTAGTAAATTATAACATTACCGCTGCCAAGTTTCGGGAAACCAAGAACAGTATCAGACAGCACGAGTAAATGATTAAATATCAAGATAAATACCATGTTATAAACATAAATAAATAAGCTTATCTGGGAATGGGGCAGAACAATATTTTACACACCATAAATTTTAGAACATAATCCCTAGACTTTTTTAAGAAACATTCTTTAGTGAAATAATCAGGATTTTACGTAAAATAGAGATAAAAGATCACATTTTTTACCTACTCAATTCTTTACCAGCAATTAAAATATATAAATTCTGGAAACTTTATTTAATGCAGACCAAAAATATCAAAGTTTCTATTTTAACATATGATGACGTTACTAAGCCCGTTGTTTTACTGTAATTACGGTGTACCATGGCTGGTTCCTATTGCCTTATTCTACTTTATGTATCATAATTATTGTGTACAGAGAGTTATATAACTATTGAGTAACGGGAGCCATAACTCATTGAGTCATATAACTATAGAGTAATTATTGTGTACCAATTGATGACTGCAAGTGTAACTGTAACCCTTCCACCTTCTATTTTATGTTACTCATAATCTAGTGCCTGTGCATGATTGATGTCCAAGTCTCCCAATAATTAATCAGAAGACCAGTCCTTGTTGTCATATTCTATTCTATTCTACCAGATCCCTTAACTGTAGATACTAGCAAGAGGTCTACACCATCTCTTGGCGACCTAAAAACCTCATCTGTTCAGCCATTTACAAGTGTAAAAATTATTCCAAAATTTGAAAAAAACCCTAAAAAATATTTGATACATATTCATTAATCGTAGAATAGGCAGGGACCAATCAAATACCTCAACTTCACCTTCAGATATCATTTCAATCGACCACTTCTTCCAGCGGCCCTGTATATAGGAGTACAGTTTCACTCAACACATAAATAGTTCCATAAACATGTTCATAAACATGTTTCCCAAATATCTCTTCAGAGTTCTTAGAGCTGAGCATCTCACTGTGTGTTGAAGGTGCATCCATGACAAGAATCTGGCTGACAACATTCAAACCATACGTGGTCTTACATAAGGCTTCTCCTGTTGAGGTGAGTCTCTTCCGAACATTTCTGTCAAATTTCAGTCAAATTTTTTCCTTGTTTTCCTAATACTTAGTCCAGACATTTTTCTTAGGAGATTTCAATGTGGTGTACGTAAATTAAAACATTCACATGATCAAGTTTGAAATGAAAAACAATAATGAAAAACTTACCATGTAATGATTTTAACTCGAAAAACTATGAAAGTGTGATGTATGAAATCTGATTGAATAAATAAACTGTATTATAAAGGCGCAATCCCACTGCATGCAGAAAAATATCTGAGTGTATTCCTCGTCTCAGAAACTATCATCAAACTCTAATTCTTACTTAATTCTTACTTCTTAATTCTTACTTCGGCACACAAACCGCTTTCAAATACATAACATAATTTGAATTGCAGCAGGAATCAAGCTATAAAACGTCCAGCATTTAATCACATTTTTTGTGAAACTGAGACCATTTTTAACGTTTCATGCTAATAAAGTTATGAGATTATTTGCAAGCTCCATTTGATTTGATATTAATTTCTTGACAGTTGAACAGTCAACCTTGTAGTTTGTCTTAATTAATAAAAATGACTGGACTGATCCCTAACAAATCCAGTTTAGAAATGAATTGGTAGCCCAGAAGTCAAAGTTATAGAGTATCTTATTCTTAAAGCATTTATAGAACACAGAAAAATAACCAGCATGGCCAGAAAATTATTATTTTACTACTTGTACGGACACAGAAGACGAATAATCAGGTAATTTTTGTAACTGTTGTTTGGTTGCTTATTTATGCCTGCTCCACAATTTTGTATTTCCAGCGTCGTGAAAACGTTTAAAATAGCATTTTAATTAAAAAATATCCAAACACCGTTTAAATAAGGAAAAAAAACATTTTCATGAAGTTTCTATTTGAATAGCATGCAAATAACGGCAGGAATTTATCCCCTATATGTTTTTACTTGGTTAACAGACGGTGCTGAGCGGACACAAAGTTCTCACTAAAAGTAAAGATTACGATTTCCTGATGCCCTGGCTGGGACGTGGTCTCCTTGTATCTTCAGGTGGGTTAGTTTAACATCTTAATTTCAATACTAAATTACTTGGACAGCATCTGGCATGAATAACATGTTTAAAATCAGAGGAGGTATAGAAAGTTGACGTGACCCGATGGGGAAATACAAACTACTTTCATACGCGTTCCATTTTGTCCCACACTTTGTAGGCTCAAGGGAAACTGTATGACAGCCTTAACCCTTTCGATCCTAATGGGATGTATTTTTGTCAGCCGTAAAAAACATATGTATACGATAAACATACTCGTAATTTGGAAAATATCTCATTAATGGGCTAGTGAATAAATTATCACCAAAACTTGGCTGAGCAAAACTTGGATCGGAAGGGTTAAGGGAGTCAGGGAAAGAGCAGTTCACAATTGGCTGATCTCCTTTGCCCACACAACGACTTTTTGAATACTGTTCAAACACACTCATTTCAAGTGTTTTACTTGCTGTGTCCGTCAACGCTTATTTTGCTCACTCTTCAAATACCCCCTTCATTAACTAGCATGAATTTCCCTCTCCCAAGCAGGTTCGAAGTGGTTTGAGCGTCGAAAAATGCTCACTCCAGCTTTCCACTTCAAAATTTTGGAAGATTTTATGGGCATCTTCAATGAAAAATCCCAGATACTCGCAAATAAACTCGTCCAGCATGCCACAGGAAAAGAGTTTGATATTTTTGACATGGTCACTCTGTGCACCCTTGACACAATTCTTGGTAAGTTGAACGAACCTTTGTTCTGGGATTATGTGGCGGACTTCAAATTTCGTAGAATTAGGAAAAAAGTGTTTCTAGCTTTCGCTGATATGCTCCAAAACGCAGAATTGTCAGAAAATCTTATTCAATTAAATACCATAGCGTAATTTTAGTTTTATTAATTTTTATTAAAACCAAAATTAATTTGAGACCAAATTTATATCCCACTGTTTTAAATGTTATTAAAAACTAATATAAAGTCCAATATAAAGTGCCTGATTGTACGGTCAAGTCAATCATTAATATCATATTCGAGCTATTATATCTAAAAACATGCATGCATAGGTTATAACATACAAGTGTATATGTGTAATGATTCACGTCCATGGTGTAAATGCCCCTGGAATAATGTCTTATTTATATCTTCCCTCCCTGCAGAGACTGCAATGGGTCTTAATATGGAAGTGCAAAGACATTCTAAAACTCCTTACATCAACGCTGTTCAAAAGTAAGCGACTCAAAGAACCTGCTGTAACATTACAAGCCTATTACTACAAAGTGTAAATACAAAAAAAAACAGCACATAAACCCTGTTTTACGTTAAAATATTCAGCTAATTTTAATGACTGTTTTAAAATGTTTCAAACATTCCGTTTATATTTCCGGAGCAAGGACTACTGTAAACAGTACTGTTTACAGTAGTCCTTGCCCCGGAGTTAAAACTCAGAGTTAGTTGAAAAATAACTATTTCATATAATTTGTAGTTTACTACTAGTCACGTATAATCAATTGGTTTTCTTTTCTATTATTTAAAATTCAGTATATGTTTTATACTCTGCTACACAACTGAGAAAACAACATATGTTTAACAGAATCAGCCACAGGGGCCATTACAGGTGACTTGGTGCACTATGATGGTTCCCACATAGCATGACGATAAAAGTTCTTATCAGAATTTTGGAATTGTATATTCATACAGTTACGAAATTCCGAAGAGAACACTTTCGATTGTCACTTCTTTCTTTAATGGGTAATCGTTTAACTAAATTTAAAATTCATGGTGACACTTTTCCCGAAGAAATTCTAAAGAATATTGAACAGTTTTATCTGAAAGGTTTTGATTCCCCTTGATTTAAGTCTTTGGCAAACAGAACAAAAATGATATTGAGCGAATTGATTTGACTCTGTTATGTTTAATACTTAAAACTGATTTGATGCTTTCTTTCACTTGCATTGTAAGTCACGTGTTAAATATTGAAAAACTGCGATGACGCAGAACACATGAACATAGGAGCAAAATTCAGGCAGCAGCTTTGGGCGCCCAAGTATCGTGCTCTTCTGTATTCGTACAGACTACAGCAAAATGATCTGGCACACTTGTGAGCTGATGGAAGTGAAATAGAGTAAAAAACGATGATGTCTGTTTATTTTAGAAATGTATACCTAATGTGATTTTTTTGTAATTTTAATTTTAATGTCACGAGTTAATTACACGGATAAAAATATAATTCGTGTGCTATTGAGCATTTTCACATTAAAGTTGAAGTGGTAGGTGAAAAGCAATAGCATTTGTTCATTTCTAACATATTTTTAAATTTTCATTTTGTTTCACTTCTTTTAAACCTACAAATATGAGACCATTTCACTGCATCCTGTACATGGTGCAGATGGTCGAGAGAACCAGGTGTTAACATGAACAACACATGGCGGAGACACTTCCATCTGAACTACTGTTTTCTGAATTTGAATCTATGAGTTTAAAGTGAAATCTATGAATATTCTACTGGATAAACGTTAGGGATCTGTTAGAAATAATAGCTTTACGCTAGAAAAGCAGCACCATGCAAGTTAATCACTTGACTGGCTTCAAATTTTATGCTTAAACAAATTCTTCAAAGCTTTTGTTACTCGTAAAAGCGAAAATAACTAAAAATTAAACTAAGTAATTTCCATTTTGTCCTGGGTAGCTCCAGCGCCTTCAGCAAGTTTTTGAGTTACGTTGAGTTTTTTCTTCACCAGCTTGTTTTCTTGACCTCGTTCTTATCTTTGAGATACCATTCTCTAATCTGCGGCAGATTAAGACTGTCAGTAATTAGGGTAACTTGTGTCTTATTAGAGTGCGTTGTTTTTCTTGGCTTCATTTGTAATTGAAATAATTTTTGTGTAAATGCTTTCATTTCAGAATTTACCGCACTAGAAGACCAAACACTTTTCAAGAAGCACAACTTGAAATCATGTTATAAAAATAACATGATGCACTTTAGCTGAAATCATGTTATAAAAATAAGTTCAGATATAGCGTGTGACAATGAAATAAGGGTATTGTTTCTTTAAATAGTCGGTCAGCAGTTATTTAAAACTCATTCCCAAGACTGCTTCCATCGTTTTAAAAACAACTCAGACTCTGCAATGATTTTAAATTGTAATACTTCTTTCCTTACCATTTTCCTCACAATAAAGTATATAAATATACAAAATTGGTGTGCTGTTCATGCAAACAATAAAGTAGCCATAACATTTTCACTGCACTTATAGTGTATTAATTACAAAATAAAGTTAATACAAGTTTGCTGACTCCTGCGACCAGCACTGCTTAAGCCGTAGCCTAATACGAGGTTAAATACAGATTATTCTCAGTATGTATTGATAGGACAAACACATGAGTTTTGCAGGTATGACTAATATCTAAAACTTTTACGTCCCTGTATCCAATGTCAATACTGACAAAACCAGAGACCAATTAATCAGTCTGAATGCATGGAACTTTTATTTAACAAAAAATATCTTGCAGGATGTCAGCAATAATGCAGGAACGGCAGAAGAAGTTTTGGCTGCACCCAGATTTTCTGTTTCGGCTTCTTGGTGAAGGCAAAGAGCACGCAAGATGCTTGAAGATCCTTCACGATCTCTCGCTCAAAACCATCCGAGAGCGACGTCAATTGTACAAAAATTCTGCTGCTGGAAACCAAACATCTGTTGAAGGTAAAACCATTCAATTGCTTTATCTATGAAATGTTTTTACTTCACTGATGCTGAACTTAAAATTAAACTGATATTTTTCCTGCAATAAAAAAACTCATAGACAGTCGCCTGGTATCAGAAATAAAAGAAGTTTTTCCTTGGAATGTCGTGAAGAAGTATATGTTTACAACACTTACTGCATTGTTTATGAACATTATCATGCAATATTCTACTGAGATAATCGTTATCATTAATGGGTCCAGGTGAACAATCTACTATTGCAAGAAAATATATATGACATACAGCTTTCATTAGGAGCGCAGAAAATTTTTCATTCGTTGCTGATCTCGGATGATTGAGTGCGTACATTTATACTATTTAACTCTTTAAAAAACGGTTATCAATATAACAGATACCATTTATCTCTATAACACTGACCTCTATCATGTATGGTAAATTTATTAGACAGGTAATTATTTACTTCTTCTAACATGTAACATCCTGTTTGAAAAGAACCTCTGTTTTATATTCAGACCTTGATATTAAAAAATTAAAAAATAGAGCCTCACAACGATGTAAAATATGAGCATAGCTGACAAAGCGGCTGTTTTGTCACGTTTTGAGACTAAAACTTCTGTCATTGGCGTCTAAATTTCACCAACAAGTGAAATTGTTTACGGCCTCCCGTCAACAGCACTGTGTTAAAAAAGATTCAATTCCCTGTAGTACATCGCCAGCTCACTACAGTAGTTAGAATAGCTGTTGGAGCTCCCTCACCCCTCAGAATTGAACTATCAGGTTGTAAAAAAAGTTCTGGTCGTTGTTTGAGTTATAATTCTAGGGCATCATTGCATCAATTTAACTTATAAATCCTATTTGTGTAACCATCTAAACCACTAAAATAATGATTCTTTATTCAGAGTCTGTCAAAATTTTTATGATGAATAATTATAGCACCCAAATGTTCATTCCAAGTAAAGAACACATTAGACATATTTACTGTATAAATTTAAGAAGGGTAATACAGCAATTTCAGCAAGATCTCTCAAAAGCACTTATGGAAATGAGTAGTGAATAAAAAGACCTGTAGAAGATGGTTTTCACGTTCGTTGATGAAAACCCTATCAGTACAGCTAGAGAACCTGGCAAAGAGTTTAATGTGAGGCATGTGACCATGTATTGCAAAATGATAAGATCTAAACTGCTTGGCTCAGTTTTCTAGTTGCATTGGTAGGGTTTTCATCAATTACAACCTACAATTCCTCAAAATTGAATCCTTTGGAGCGTCCTTTTCTTGGTTCGTCCTTTAGACTGAAGTCATCCTTCTTGAAACGTGAAAACCATCTTCTACAGATCTTTTTATTCACCACATCATTTCCATAAGTGTCTTTGAAAGGTCTTCCCGCTGAAATTGTTGTATTGCCCTTCTGAAAGTCATACTGTAAAATATTCCTGATGTACTTTTACTAGGAGTGTACATTTGGCCAACAATAGTTACTTATTATCATAATTTAAAAAAAATCTAAAAGAAGAAATATTACTTTAGGGATTTAGATTGCTATACATACGTCATTTATAAATTAGATCGATGTAATGATGCCCTTATATTGGACTCAAAAAACAGACAGAACTTTCGATACAACCGATATAAACCTCATTCGTAATGAGCAGCAGCGTTCGAAAAAGAAATCATAAGAGAACAAATAGCGTTCATGTTTTTTACACAGCCAACATGCAAAGACAATTATTATATTTCCGTTTGCCCATTTACAGGGTTTTAGAATATCATTGAAATATAAAAATTTTCTAACATTTTGTCTGCAGAGCAGAGCTGAGGCACAAGTCTTTTTGTTTAACCTTACTGATAATTTTTAATTAGTTTAGGACCTCCGGTTGCAGGAGGGAAGGAGCGTCTGCCATTCTTGGACCTGCTGCTGAAGTACTCTGCTGAGGGTGAGAACCTGACGGATGAGGACATCCGGGAGGAGGTGGACACGTTCATGTTCGAAGGGCACGACACGACCGCAACAGCCATCAGCATGACGCTCTACCTTCTGGGCAGGCATCCTGAAATTCAGGTCAGTGGTTTTCAAACAAAATAATTAGTTAGAATGCTCCTCTAGCTTCTGGGGAGGCATCCCGAAATTCAGGTCAGTAATTTTCAAACAAAATAATTAGTTAGAATGTTCCTCTAGCTTCTGGGCAGGTATCCCGAAATTCAGGTCAGTGGTTTTCACACAAAAATAACTAGTTGGAATGTTCCTCTAGCTTCTGGGAAGGCATCCCGAAATTCAGGTCAGTGGTTTTTAATCGATTACTGACCATTATTGGTAAGTTATTCTACCTCCTGAGCAGACATCCGGAGATTTAGGTCCATGGTTTTCAATTAATTAATGACCTTCGTTGGTGTGTTTTTCTACCTTTTAGTTGTTTTGTACCTACTTCAGTTGTACATAGACTGAAATTGCAACTACTTCTATTTTACCTTCTTTGCAGATATTTGGAAATTCAGGTCCGTGGTTTTTGGAGGGAATAGTGACTGCCTTTGCCAAAGGGTTTTCAATTATATGACGACAGGAAGTTATCACTGCACGTGAAACTCGTTATTCCCATCGAAATATTTTAAAATTATTTATTCATTTTTTATAGACCCAAGTCCACCATGAGCCATTTAAATAACCAGCTGTGAAAGCTATTAAATTTCTCAATAGTCCTCATCCCTACTAATATGAAATACTTTTTTCTGAGAATAACTTTGTTCGTGTATTCTACAGTCGTAAAATGCCACATTTAGCTTCCCTATCTTCCAGGCCCGTGTTCACGATGAGCTGGACTCAGTTCTGGAAGGAGACGTGGGCGCGCTCACCAGCGACCACCTCAAGCAACTCAAGTACCTCGAGCGCTGCCTCAAGGAAGCACACAGACTCTACCCCTCCGTGCCCTTCATCGGCAGGATCAACCATGAAAATATCGTATTGGGTAATGCAGCACTAATGACTATCGAAACCGGTGTACCTGAAATAGAATAGAAATTTGATATCAACCAAAGCTAGGCTGTAGTACACACACACACACATGATGTGAATACTTGTATCAAGTCCATGCAACTTCATGTTTTCTGGAGAACACGCTCTACTGCATTCGTTTTCTTCACCTGTTTTTTAATAGTCTTTCTCCTACCTCATTATTCTCCTATTCGATTTTTTTTCGCTATCCAAGTGTTCTCTTAAATCTTTAGTTCTTGTTCTTGACTACTCGCCCTCGGTTGCAAATTAGTTGACAAATTCAAATCTATGAGAGCAGGCGTTGAAATGCAAATGAATGGTAATGTAGAAACAGAAACTATGTAGTATGAAGAATTGTGAAGATTTATTTTAAAGTAATAAAGAAGAGTAATCTTAATTATAACAATCCATTTCGAGGACTATCTTAAAATATGGAAACTTATTATAATATTATTGAGAATTAGCCGTTTAATTGAGCTTGAATATGCTTGAATGTGTGTTGTCACAATGCCTGAGAGAACAAACATAATTAAATGACATGAATTTGGGACAAAATTTCCATGAGCATTTCCACAATAATATAAAATATCTTGTAGGTAATTCAATTAACCACTTGTCAACAACCACTTTCCTCAGATGGCAAAGACATTGTTGCTGGAACAAATATCCTCGTGTTCATTTACCTGCTGCACCGGGACCCGGAACAGTTCCCGGAGCCGGAACGCTTCGACCCGGACCGCTTCTTGCCGGAGCAGGTGTCAAAGAGACACCCCTACGCCTACGTGCCCTTCAGTGCCGGCCCCCGAAACTGCATCGGTGAGACCGAAAAGTTGTGATTGAAAGAAAGGTTCATTCAAGGTAGTTATGCAGTTAAGTTATTGGCTAAAGAAAGTAAAGAAACATGGTCTTTTTTTCTAGGATGGCATACTTATGCATTATTTTCACAAACTAACTTCTCACAGAAGTACAATGTCAGTTTCAGCAGCACCCGCGGTGACAAAACAAAGTGTGTAAGATGATTTCGTAAGTTTAAATGGGTGAGTGCAATATTTTACGATCCAAAGGCATGCAAGATTCATTCATGCTACAAAGGTACTGTTTTTACGCGTTTATAAAATAGGTCATATACATATTTATTACTCTGAACGTGAGACTTCACTATGAAGTGAAGCATGCCGTCCATTCAGTAAATGGAGCCTTGCTACAAACACGACAGGAATTCATTTAAAAGTTCGGCTACGAGCCATTCAAACACCACCCTCATTACGATCCAAAGACAAATCACATTGCATTGAAAGTATTTGCTTATCTTTTTGATACGATGATTGATGGACCATTTTGTTGTCACACGACTCTGGCTTATCAATTACTGAAATTGACAGTATTATTTTATGCATCTAATAGATCATTGTGTTGTATATCCCTTCATGAACTTTCATTGGTAAAATGCAAAAATATCGGTTCGAGTTTTTATAAATCAGATATTTTTCTCTGACTCTGAACGTCGTGTGTGCTTGTGGATCACAGTAAGAACATGAATCACTATTCGGTTCAATGGCGTTTTTGTGATAAGATATGAGAGAGAATCAATTTGGCAGCCTTGAAATGAGAAAAATACACACTTATGGTCATCTCAACCCCTCTTGAGTAGAATTTTTACACGATGGTTAAGGAAGACCTGCATTAACCTCATTTAACCAATCAACACAACCACACGACAAGGACACACAGTCACACCACAGTACAATAAAGAATAGTAAGAGCGCTTGCGAATTGGCGGGACTGCAATGTCGTGAAATGATGTGACGTCACAGCGACGTGTATGCAAGTCAACCAATTATGGCACACAAGTGGCCCTATTGGCTCACGAGTCAGGCGAACGGTCACTTCGGTCAAATTTGTGCTGATTTCAAAACAATAAAAAATATCGGGAAACGTCTTGAAACAATGGTTTAATGCTGGTCGGCGCATTTGCTTACATAAATACATATAATTTAGATAAAAATTACGACATGTAATAAAGTGCATCGATAGAATTAAACAAACAATGCACATGAGCATAAAAAATTAATAAGAATATCTTATTTTTCTCTTTCATTTTCTTGTAGCTCCGCTTCTACCATTGAAATTCCGTTTTCATACTCACAATGATTCTATTGAATAAGATACTCTGGGATGCTCTGAGTGCACTCAGTTCATACATAGTTGACAGAGTAAAAAATAACTTCATTAGTCTTGATATTCGCTATGAAAATACGATAAATTAAAACCAAAAAATTATAATTCTCACATTACAGACGGGTGTATAATTTTCTGGATCGAGTTACGCAGAAAGGAGTTTCAGTTCATCAAGTTGAATTCCGTGTCACTTATCAGTTATTTTTCTTTCAAACTACGTAACAGAAAAATATATATTTTTCCATTCATGTTATTATTGAGGTTCATGAATACAATATTAGACGGGCTTGTTAATTTTGACACTGGACCTCTCAGGCCCAATTCGTTGTTCTAGAGTTAAAATGATTTAAACGTTCACTCGAAGGATGTACTTCGTGGCCGAATGGTATAAGGCCTGTATGTAAAGGATTGATAACCTTACCGGCGTAGGCTCGCATCCATCCGTCAGTTTTTCTTATGTGTCATAATGGCATCTTCCAAAAAACTGACCAATCAGCGCCTAGCAGGATCGCAATGTCACTGCCTGAAAATTGTGACGTTAATATGTCGAAGGAATAGTCATTGGCATCCCCGCATGTGCTCCTACTATTCTTTACTGTACTGTGCACTCACCCTCACTCAGTTCGCGCAGATGCGTGCTTATAGATGGGTGAGAGCAATCGCGTTTAAGGTATTGACTTTTTTCAAAGCCGTATTCCTGATTGCACAATAGAAAATTGTTTCAAGCTTTCGGTACTTAATAAGAATGTGAACATGATTTTAGTTGGTGAATAATAGGTAATACGGAGTAAACTGAAACTGCGAGTCGGCTGCCAATCAACCACAACCTAATCTCCGTTGTGTTAGTTTTACCACGCCTGACCAACCATCATGTACTTTTATGAAGCTGAAAACCAACACCATCCTCGTTCAGCTTAAATGTAGGTTCAACGAGAACGCATTAAATATCTAAAATAAATAGATGTTTTGATACTTTTCCTCTCTGAATTAGGAATAACCGAAGCACGAACCTCGTATGGTTTGTATATATCGCTCCTACACTGATATTAATAAAGTGGTCGCTGCCCAATTGGTTGAAAGACCTGAATAATGAACATAACAGTTAGGCCAGACATATACTAGCAGTAAACTCCAGTCTAATATTTCTTTTTCCTCTAAGTTTGTCTAAAACGAGTTGGCTCACTTGCAGTCCATATTTTAGTCTACATTCTCCCATAAATATTCTTCATTCCCCATTTTATATTCTTCATACACTTAAAAGTTTTGCTACACGTCATCAGTTTTTGTCTTAGCTTTCGTACCATCGCCATGCAAAGCGGAAACTGCCTATTGATCCCACTAGGCAAGGCCGTACAAACAATCGTTCTTTTCTATGAACTCTTCTGCGCATTCATCCGTAGCCCCTCTACTCTTTATTTGTGATGCTGCTGATACTTGGTACACGTTACTCTCCTCACGCTGGATGTAAATCATTTTTATAGTGTTTCATATGCAGCTATACAATACCTTTCGTATACCAAATTTCTCCTGTATTTCGTCATGTTTTCCTCGAATGTTCAATTAACTCTTCTGACAATGCTATTCCTCGAACATTCACTCCCTTTTGCACGTTCTATAAAATTTTCAGGGTAATTAAAAATTACTGTCGTGAGATTCTTCAAACCTTTAGCAACTTTGAAAACATCACATATACATGAACAGCTGTCTCCTAATCCCGTTCTAGATAGTTTTAGAATTTTTTTAATAACCCTAACAAGAAGGTATGACCATATCAGCGGGATAATTCATTCCAGCGTGATAGCAGTACAACTATTGATCTCAAGATGGGACATCTAAATAATTCTAAGCTAATTACAATGTCAATATTCAAATAGAATTAGTAGAGGTTTTCTATTCTCTACACTTTTTGCATCTAGAAAAACATATCGATCATTTCGAGTCACCAAAAAATTCAACGAAAACAAAATTAGAAACCTTGTTTAACAAACAGTAACTTCGTAATATGATTAGCGCTTGTCGGTCTCCAATTCATAGAATATTACTCCCACTAAATTCAATCTAATAGATAATTTTATACACACTGTTCTATGGCCTCGTGTGCTGTTGAAACTGGCATCATACTTTGGTAAGGAGTCAGTTTGAGAAAACTACCCATCAGAAAATGCGAAATTAACTTTTCTCACGCACCATGCGCAGTTGAATTTTACACAAATAAAAGTCAGAACCTTGAAGTAATGTTCACGTACTCGTAATGGACAGTGGGTTCGTATTTTTAATTATTATTTCAATTGTTTAATTGGAACGATATCATTTAGTATCCAGTACAATTTACTACTCACCGTAGTCGGGTTAAAGATTTGTCAGACTTGTAGCCGCTGTTGGTGAATTGCATCTGTTGAAACGATCCCAGTTGTTGAGCGAAAGGGTCCTTTCTTGGAGAAAAAAATTAGCATTTCATAGTTTCAACTCTGTAGTTTTTTAATCTCAAATCTGCTAAGAAACTATAAATATATTAGATTGATGTTTAGTGATATTAGACCAGCGACTTAGTCAACTAATTCGCAGGTCTAATACAAGGTGCGGCAAGATAACTTTCTTTTTTTTTTAATGCGTTTCGCTTTGAAAAAAGGAAGTCATGTGGCTTCACCATGTATTAATATTATTAAAAAATAGGAATGGTCCATCGCGCATTTGTTCCCCGCGTCTTCTAACGACATTGCCCTTTAGACAAATTGAGATAACGTTTTATTTTCTTGATCGTAAAAATTTCGTTTTTAGCTTAGAAGTGTTCTTTGATGGAAGTGAAGGTTGTGTTAATTGTTTTCTTTTGGCTTCTGGAAGTCATTTTTAAGTAAAATAACCAAAAATGTAATTATCAGGTCAAAAGTTTTCCTTGATAGATGTGAATATTACGTTAATTATTTCCTCAGACACTTCGAGATCATTTCAGGGAAAAATGAGCATAAATTTGATTGGCAGGTCAGAAGTTTGCGCTGATGGAGGAGAAGGTGGTGTTGGCAACCATACTACGCCGCTTCCGCCTCCGCAGTGTGGACGACCCGCAGCAGATGGGGGTCATGGGGGAGCTCATCCTCAGGCCCAAGCGGGGGATCAGGGTCCAAATGTGGCCCAGGGATTGAAAATATGGATTTACTAAGGAATCTTTAAGTTTTACCCATCAGTAAATGCTTCGGTGTGATGCCTTTTGCGCAGTAAATAGCATCCAGAGTGTAAATACTCCTTTATTAAACAATACTTCATGAATTTGCATCATCTCCAACCCTTTGAACTTTTGTTTCTGTTGATGTAGCCTAAACCTTAACTGGGCTTTCTATTATAACTAAGAATGTCATGTTAGTGAAAGAATTCGAAAAATTCCTCGGGATGATCACCCAACCCTAAATGATCACCTAGCTCTAACTCTGTCTGTACGTGCACGTCACGAATTACTTATTACTGTAAAATACTATTAAATACTGAACAATATCTGTAGTGGCATAAAAAGAAGGAAAATTCCGAATACCAACCAATTACGTGGATGAGCCGCTAAAATTAGAAAGATTTATATCTAGCTCAAAAAAAAACAGACAATCTAATATCTAGCCTCATAGTTTTAATAGTTATGTTATTCACGGAAAGTATACTATGGCATATACATAAAAGTCAATAGTAGGACGAAAAAGATTTTTTGAAAGAATTAAAGGCACCCCAGTACTCTCGGTCCGTTCGTTTATCTCTTGGTTCCATACGACCGTGAGCAGTCCATTTGACCACCTTTGAATTCGTTGAGTAGTTTTAACTGTAACTGTACAAAGCACAACGACTAACCTTATTTATGACCCCAAAGCTGCAGCAGCATGACTCCAAGGCGTCACTACTGCTTCATTGCAACTCAAACATCGGTATATCCAAGCAAAATCCAACTTTCACAACTCCCATAAAATGAAATTATTATTCCTGTTATTTCTGTTATCGCCGGTAAAACCTAGCGCTTCGCTATACTAGTAGTCTTTAGCAATACTTTTCTCAGTTATCCCTGGCAATGCTATCGCCCGTTATTCCCGTTATTCCTGGCAATACTATTGATCGTTATTCCCATTATCCCCAATACTTTTCCCCGTTACTACCTTTATCCCTGACAGTATTTTTTCCCGTTATTCCTACTATCCCTGGCAACAGTTTTCTTTGTTATTCCCGTTCTCATTGAACGGGAATAACGAAGATTTGGACAGTGACCGTTGTCAGGTTAAAGAAAGGTATGGGTAAAGTGAACTTAGTCGTGAACGTATTTGAAAATATTATTGAAGCAATTTTTACAGCTTCGAAAGTTCAATTATTTTATTATTCCCCCTTTTAAAATATACAAAAGTATTGATGAGCAATACTTTTACCTGTTATTCCTGTTGGAACATAAGGAGATGCATGATCTGTTTATGTTTTCACACAAGGGTATTTAATTCCCCTACATACAGGGTGCTGCAACATAACTTCATTTTATTTTTGAAAGCAACTTCCTTTGAATAAAAGAAAGTTATGCTCCCGCACCATGTACAATAATGATCATCTTCTTCAAGAAACTGAGCTTTGTAAGCTTTTGTCCTGCATAATTGATGTGTTTGGGACTGCATTATCTGTTTACCCATACGTACTCGTAAGATGATAAGACCACTAATCTGTCCGGTCTTCAGAACGGCATGAAGGTTACAGTGCCAGTGTCTCTCTACTTGTTCTACTAAATACACAAACTGCTTTCCCTGTCATCCGTGTACATCAATGAATAATTTTTCTTCAAGTTAAGCGTGAAGTATATATTTTGAAAAAATAATTGAGTATCGAAATAGTTTTTAATTACGTACACTTCTTCCTTATGGTTTAAAGTGAAAAATAAAGTGTAAGTCTTTAAAAGTTCCCTCATGTACATGTGTTGTCCTTGCAAACGCAATCAATTCAGCGGTTCGAGTTCATTGAAACGCAATGCGGTAAACTTGGTGATACTACAGGATTTTCAAGACTTTTCTTCGAGGTGTATTGGTTAATTTATCAAGAGCCTGTCACACGTGAAATTCTTTAAGGTTTTCCCTTCTTAACCTCTTAACGGTGACTGTCAGGTGGCCGTGGTGCATTCACACGGTCTACTTAATTTTTAATAGATCGTAGCCAGTGACCACCGCATCCATATATGTAGATATATACCGTGAGGAGCAAAATAAAACAACACGTTGATTAAATCGCCAGATTGCACATTTATAGACCACGTACAATTTCGAAAATTGGACTATATATAAACATTAGTATAAAGAAGGTTAATAATATTTATAAAACCCACAAATACTTAATAGAAAAAAATATTTAGGAACATGTGTAAGAAAACGTGAACAAAAGTTTACAATACCCGACTTTTTTCTCGATATTATGCATGAAAATTAATGTAGGATTATTACAGAAAATTTTAATACACTCTACCATTTGGCCACCAAACTTTCGTCAGCATTCATCTCCAATAACGTGGCATTAGTACAGCAGTTCTCGTTCTGAAACGCCGTAAGCATGGGTAGGAATAAGGACATCAGCCTAGATCTTCGTGAATGTATTGTGGAACTCCATAATGAAGGTTTGGGATATCAGAAGAGAAGTGCAGAACTATGTGTTCCTACAGCCTCGGTTGGAACCATAATACGTAAGTGGAAATGCCGGAATACGACTCTCAGTAAGCCCGGAACTGTCCGCCCTCGGAAGATTACCGACCGTGCTGCTCGAAAATTGGTCCGCACAGTAGTGCAGAGGCCTCAAACTACTCGAAAAGAATGAAAGGATGATCTCAAGGCATCTGGGATCGAAGCCAGCAAACACACGATCAGCAGGGCACTACGCCGTGAAGGTCTTCGCTCTCGCACCGTTCATAAGACACCTCTTCTCCAGAAACGTCACGTCAAGGCCAGGCTAAAGTATGCCAACGACTATTTGACCAAGCCAATAGCGTTTTGGATCTCAGTACTGTGGTCAAATGAAACCAAAATCGAACTATTTGGGTGAAACGAAACAGTAAAAACCATGTTTGGAGGCAACAAAACAAAGAGTATAAACCAAAGTACACCATACCCACTGTTGAGTTTGGAGGTAGCTCAATCATGGTGATGGGATGTTTCAGCTCATCAGTGGTAAGTAAATTTCACATCATTGAAGGAACCATGAATGAGAGGAAATATCGTCAAATATTCGAAGAGCAACTCCTACCTTCAGCTCGTTTGTTAAAATTGAAAAGTGGATGGAAATTCCAACAAAACAACGATCTAAAGCATACTGCAAACGAAACCGAGGGATGGTTGAGGATGAAGAAGATAAACATTTTAGAATGGCCAAGTCAAGCCCCGGACACGAATACGATCGAAAACTCGTGGAGGGAATTGAAATTGAAGATTCAGAAGAGAGGTCCCAATAACATCACTGAACTCAAAGAAATTTGCTTTGAAGAATGGAATAAGATTACGCCCGAAACTTGTAAAAGGCTGGTAGTGAACTACTATATACGTTTCCAAGCCAGAATTAATAATAAGGGCTATGCAACGAAGTATTAATGTATGTATATCTTGAAATGTCTTCTAAACTTTTGTTCACGTATTCATAATACATGTTCCTATACATTTTTCTCTTAAATATTTGTGGGTTTTAGATGTATTATTAACCTTTTTATACTATTGTTTATATATAGTCCAATTTTCGTAATTGTGTGTGGACTATAAATGTGTAATCTGGCTATTTAATCAACATGTTGTATTATTTTGCTCCTCACGGTATATATAGACCCCTACAGTGATCGCTAAAACTCTTCAGTCCCAACCCTCAGACTTCTCTTTGCTCCGAGCCGACAACGAATATCTTTTCTAGACTTGGAATAGAATATTTCTTTTAATCTTGTCTTACTCGGAGTGAGTGTCTGAGGGGATAAGGGACCGTTGAGTAACCCAACAGGATAAATGATACAGGGAT
>VCRD01003900.1:39560-53404 GCA_006783055.1 Trinorchestia longiramus
TGAACTCATAAAAACTTGTCTTCATGTGCTACACTTGGAAAACTTTAAGAAAAATGGGTTTGATTTAATTTTATATATTACAGAAGATACAAGTCTTTTTCTCATATTGTAGCTGCAGGAAGTAATATTGCTTACAATAAATTACCCTTAATTAGTGGGCTTGAATTATCAAGTTCATAATAAAAGAAAACCGACACGTTACTGAGTTTTTTCCTTAGCTTCTAACTTTACAGCCACAGTGGGCAAATATTTCTGGGGCCGCCAACTAACTCCCCCCTATAATACCAGCTCTTGAACGTATAACGCTCTAACGTTTTGAGAATAGTCAAAGCCTAATATGCCATTTAATTTTAGGGACAGTACATTCATTTGCGTCGAAACGTGATTGAAATGCAAAACATTCAAACAATTCCATGACCTGTAAATTTATGACTTTCCTGACTAGCACTAGCAAACGAACTAGCACAACAAACTGCCTCTCGTTGAACTACTCTTGATGCAAGTCCTAAAACTTGTTACGGCAATTGACTCTCTAAAAGCACAGACTTCGAGTGAAAAAAATAAAGAAAAAATTACGTCCACAAATAAAGGAATAATATCTCTAATAATCACCTCTACAAATAGAGGAATAATCCCCTCTACAAATAAAGTAATTTTTACCTCTACACTGCCTGCCTTCTTCAACACCACGTACGGACGGAAGGTGGAGAGGTAAATTCTGGTCATTGACCTTCCATCGTTGGTGAGCTTCACCAAGGCTTCGAGGAACTCTGTTTTCAGAAGAAAAAACATAAAAATTTACGTATTTGCAACTGAACAATTCTATTTTTAATATGTTTCGTATGTGCTACTATATTTGACAGATTATTCTATTCCTCTATTTCCCACACATTCATTTAACTATATATTCATCCCAGCACGTTCGTCACGATGATAATCTGAATGTAATTAGAATACATTCGAAGGTAAAATTGATTTCTACAAGAACGAAGGCCATAATTTCTAGATAAATACTAGAGTAATTTTTGCCATTTCAATGTTTGAAATATTTTGACACAAAAAGGATTCATTGTTCTTTGAGTCTTTCAAACTTTTTTTACAAACGCAAAGCTCGGTTCAAGCTACAGTTATGACTACAAGAGAACGGATGACATAAATGAATATTATTCATATTTCTGTGTGGGAACATGAAAAATCCTCTCGAAAAAAGTCATATTACAGGAGTACTTACTGTCAGGAGGACCCATGATATCCAGCGTGTGGCCCAGCACCGGCAGTGCTTTGGGGCCCCCGACTTTTTCCAGAGTCCAAATCTGCGACATGCAGGGAGCTGTGGTTAAAAAAAACTTCCAGAAGGAATTTGTAAAGGGTATGGCTTTCGTATAAACATATTGACTGCCATTCGATCAATTTTTCTCCCTACATGGTAGTCGAAGGTAGTTGTTCTTAGGCACGAGGTGGGGATGGTCCGTGTGCCATAACCTCTGCGGTTTTATCTACTAATAAGTCAACTTCATTTTAAAAACTAAATTAAGTTAAAATAAGCCTTGTTCTATTTCATATTATTGAAGTTCAAAAGAACATTACTCAGTTTTACGATCTTTTTATGTACAAAACATCTTGCCTCATGCCTGGAACTCAACAATTTGAACCTGGGCGACCTTACACATTAAACAACATATTTTTAATTTATGGGATTATCTTTTATTAAAAATTTCTATGAAATTACCGCGTGTTTTGATGACTAAATAATTTGATGTTATGCAACGACATATTAATAAATGAGAGTTCGTGTGTGTGTTTTACTACTTTTGAATACGGACGCAGGTAATGGAGACACCGTGATTAATAACTCTGAAATATGTACGTACGCAATGGTAATACTATTGCAAATTGAACTCGCTTCACATTTAATTTGCTCATTTCAGATTGAAGTTAACTTATTTTAAATTAAGCCTGGTTTATTTTATATTGAACTTGATTTATTTTAAATTGAGGTTGTCTTCTTTCTAATTGAACTTAATTCATTTTCAATGGAACTTGATTTATTCTAAATTGAAGTTTAAAAGGTGTAGTAATAAATGGTGTCAGCAGAAAATCAGTCTTTGGGTTAGTAGGTTTGAACCTTGGCACTGCCGCGTTTGAAGGCATACATCAGGCAACTGTTAGCGACAAAACTCAATTTTGTGCTTATTAACTCCATCTGACGAAACAACGAAATGAAACTAGCACTATAACATATTACTGCACTAGACTCTTGACAGAAAAGGTTCAGTTTGTGCAAAAGCAGTATGAGAAGAGCTGAAATACACTAAATTAAATTATTTGTTTTTTATAAGTAATAAACTAGTTGTATAGGTTGAAGACACCTGTGATGAAAAGTTTATGGGATACGTGATGTAAAGAATATGACATGATTGTAATTTTTTTAAATTTTCCTGTAAAATGCAACTAGACGGATACTTTCGATGTTTTCCGATTTATTTAGAGATCGTAGTATCATGTCAATAAGGAGTGCTCAAAAAATTGTAGTTTTCAGTCTATATATTGAAACAATATTGAAACTAAGAAGTCAATATGTTTTTACTATCAACAATTGGAATTATTAAAAAATAATTTCGTGTTAATTCTTATTTGCCTTTCATTCAAGGAAGCCTGTAAATGAAGTAAAATGTATTTTTGAACACAGCTAAACTAAGTCATTCCAAGTAACACAAATCAGGTGTCTTAGTTTTTTATTTCTTAAGTAAGTTTTCCTACACGACTAGGGTCCCAGCTCACTCACCTTTGCTTGCCACTTCACCACCTTCGCCACAATCCACATCACCAACACCGTCACCACACATGTGATTAAAAAACTCATGGTGATTTATACAATAGCTCTGAAAAAGAATAAAATGCCATCAACTTTTAAATGGGTTTGCCTTCAGAAAAATAGCATAGTATAAGTTTGAAAAACTTCACCAAGACTCCTCATCGGCCTCTACAAATTCTCGACTCAAGATTCCCATCGTACTCATTATCAAACGCATTCATTACGCCCGTGCTCACGCACTGGTGGTTGAGATTTTATTGGAGGCTCACATTGTAGTGAGATCAAATTACTTTACTTTGGTGTTTCTTAAATATATGCATCGAGATCATCCCTGTATCATTTATCCTGTTGGGTTACTCAACGGTCCCTTATCCCCTCAGACACTCACTCCGAGTAAGACAAGATTAAAAGAGATATTCTATTCCAAGTCTAGAAAAGATATTCGTTGTCGACTCAGAGGAAAGAGAAGTCTGAGGGTTGGGACTGAAGAGTTTTAGCGATCACTGTAGGGGTCTATATATACCGTGAGGAGCAAAATAAAACATGTTGATTAAAAAGCCAGATTGCACATTTATAGACCACGCACAATTACGAAAATTGGACTATATATAAACAATAGTATACAAAGGTTAATAATACATCTAAAACCCACAAATATTTAATAGAAAAATATATAGGAACATGTATAATGAATACGTGAACAAAAGTTTAGAAGACATTTCAAGATATATGTACATACATTAATAGTTCGTTGCATAGCCCTTATTATTAATTATGGCTTCGAAACGTATATAGTAGTTCACTACCAGCCTTTTACAAGTTTCGGGCGTAATCTTATTCCATTCTTCAAAGTAAATTTCTTTGAGTTCAGTGATGTTATTGGGACCTCTCTTCTGAATCTTCAATTTCAATTCCCTCCACAAGTTTTCGATCGTATTCGTGTCCGGGGATTGACTTGGCCATTCTAAAACGTTTATCTTCTTCATCCTCAACCATTCCTTGGTTTCGTTTGCAGTATGTTTTAGATCGTTGTTTTGTTAGAATTTCCATCCACTTTTCAATTTTAACAAACGAGCTGAAGGTAGGAGTTGCTCTTCGAATATTTGACGATATTTCCTGCCATTCATGGTTCCTTCAATGATGTGAAGTTTACTTACCACTGATGAGCTGAAACATCCCAACACCATGATTGAGCTACCTCTAAACTCAACAGTGGGTATGGTGTACTTTGGTTTATACTCTTTGTTTTTTGCCTCCAAACATGGTTTGTACTGTTTCGTTTCCCCCAAATAGTTCGATTTTGGTTTCATTTGACCACAGTACTGAGATCCAAAACGCTACTGGCTTGGTCAAATGGTCGTTGGCATACTTTAGCCTGGCCTTGACGTGACGTTTCTGGAGAAGAGGTGTCCTATGAGGGGTGCGAGAGCGAAGACTTTCACGGCGTAGTGCCCTGCTGATCGTGTGTTTGCTGGCTTCGATCCCAGATGCCTTGAGATCATCCTTCCATTCTTTTCGAGTAGTTTGAGGCGTCTGCACTACTGTGCGGACCAATTTTCGAGCAGCACGGTCGTTAATCTTCCGAGGGCGGACAGTTCCAGGCTTACTGAGAGTCGTATTCCGGCATTTCCACTTACGTATTATGGTTCCAACCGAGGCTATAGGAACACATAGTTTTGCACTTCTCTTCCGATATCCCAAACCTTCATTATGGAGTTCCACAATACATTCACGAAGATCTTGGCTGATGTCCTTATTCCTACCCATGCTTACGGCGTTTCAGAACGAGAACTGCTGTACTAATGCCACGTTATTGGAGATGAATGCTGACGAAAGTTTGATTGCCAAATGGTAGAGTGTATTAAAATTTTCTGTAATAATCCTACATTAATTTTCATGCATAATATCGAGAAAAAAGTCGGGTATTGTAAACTTTTGTTCACGTTTTCTTACATATGTTCCTAAATATTTTTTCTATTAAGTATTTGTGGGTTTTATATATATTATTAACCTTTTTTATACTAATGTTTATATATTTTCCAATTTTCGTAATTGTACGTGGTCTATAAATGTGTAATCTGGCGATTTAATCAACGTGTTGTTTTATTTTGCTCCTCACGGTATATATCTACATATATGGATGCGGTGGTCACTGGCTACGATCTATTAAAAATTAAGTAGACCGTGTGAATGCACCACGGCCACCTGACAGTCACTGTTAAGAGGTTAAGAAGGGAAAACCTTAAAGAATTTCACGTGTGACAGGCTCTTGATAAATTAACCAATGCACCTCGAAGAAAAGTCTTGAAAATCCTGTAGTATCACCAAGTTTACCGCATTGTGTTTCAATGAACTCGTACCGCGGGATTGATTGCGTCTGCAAGGACAACACATGTACATGAGGGAACTTTTAAAGACTTACACTTTATTTTTCTCTTTAAACCATAAGGAAGAAGTGTACGTAATTAAAAAATATTTCGATATTCAATTATTTTTCAAAATATATACTTTATGCTTAACTTGAAGAAAAATGATTCAATAAAGTACACGGATGAGAGGGAAAGCAGTTTGTGCATTTAGGAGAGCAAGTACACAGACATTGGCACTGTAACCTTCATGCCATTCTGAAGACCGGACAGATTAGTGGTCTTATCATCTTACTAGTACGTATGTGTAAACAGATAATGCAGTCCCAAACACATAAATTATGCAGGACAAAAGCTTACAAAGCTCAGTTTCTTGAAGATGATGATCATTATTGTACAGGGTGCGGGAGCATAACTTCCTTTTTTTCAAAGGAAGTTGCTTTCAAAAATAAAATGAAGTTATGTTGCAGCACCCTGTATGTAGGGCAATTAAATACCCTTGTGTGAAAACATAAACAGATCATCCATCTCCTTATGTTCAAACAGGAATAACGGGTAAAAGTATTGCTCATCAATACTTTTGTACATTTTAAAAGGGGGAATTATAAAATAATTGAGCTCTCGAAGCAGTAAAAATTGCTTCAATAATATTTTCAAATATGTTCACAACTGAGTTCACTTTACCCATACCTTTTTTTAACCTGACAACGGTCACTGTCCAAATCTTTGTTATTCCCGTTTCATAAGAACAGAAATAACAAAGAAAACTGTTGCCAGGGATAGTAGGAATAACGGGAAAAAATACTGTCAGGGATAAAGGTAGTAACGGGGAAAAGTAATGGGAATAACGGGAATAACGGTCAATTGTATTGCCAGGAATAACGGGAATAACGGGCGATAGCATTGCCAGGGATAACTGAGGAATAACGGGAATAACGGGCGATAGCATTGCCAGGGATAACTGAGGAATAACGGGAATAACGGGCGATAGCATTGCCAGGGATAACTGAGAAAAGTATTGCTAAAGACCACTAGCATAGCGAGGCGCTAGGTATAACCGGCGACAACGGAAATAACAGGAATAATAATTTCATTTTATAGGAGTTGTGAAAGTTGGATTTTGCTTGGATATACCGATGTTTGAGTTGCAATGAAGCAGTAGTGACGCCTTGGAGTCATGCTGCTGCAGCTTTGGGGTTATGAATCAGGTTAGTCGTTGTCCTTTGTAGAGTTACAATTAAAACTACTCAACGAATGCAAAGGTGGTCAAATGGACTGCTCACGGTCGTATGGAACCAAGAGATTAACGAAAGGACCGAGAGTACTGGGGTGCCTTTAATTCTTTCAAAAAATCTTCTTCGTCCTACGATTGACTTTTATGTATATGTCATAGTATACTTTTCGTAAATAACAAAACTATTAAAACTATGAGGCTAGACATTAGATTGTCTGTTCTTTTTGAGCTAGATATAAATCTTTCGAATTTTAGCGGTTGATCCACGTAATTGGTTGGTATTCGGAATTTTCCTTCTTTTTATGCCACTACAGGTATTGTTCAATATTTACTAGTATTTTACAGTAATAAGTAATTCGTAACGTGCACGTGCAGACAGAGTTAGAGCTAGGTGATCATTTAGGGTCATCACCAGCTTGGTCGACTGGTGAGCGAACCTGCTTGCGAGCGGAAATACCCGGGTTCGAATCCCGCTGCCGACATGGTTGACGCGGCTAGAAATACGGCATGGGACTTGGGTAAAACAACCGAATAATTATCGAAGTAATTATCCGACCCAAGAATGGACCAGAAGGTTCGTTCCTATAGCCTCATTCTATTCTATTCTATTCTAGGGTTGGGTGATCATCCAGAGAAATTTTTCAAATTCTTTCACTAACATGACAATCTTAGTTATAATAGAAAGCCCAGTAAAGGTTTAGGCTACATCAACAGAAACAAAAGTTCAAACGGTTGGAGGTGATGCAAATTCATGAAGTATTGTTTAATAAAGGAGTATTTACACTCTGGATGCTATTTACTGTGCAAAAGGCATCACACCGAAGCATTTACTGATGGGTAAAACTTAAAGATTCCTTAGTAAATCCATATTTTTCAAACCCTGGGCCACATTTGGACCCTGATCCCCCGCTTGGGCCTGAGGATGAGCTCCCCCATGACCCCCATCTGCTGGGGGTCGTCCATACTGCGGAGGCGGAAGCGGCGTAGGATGGTTGCCAACACCACCTTCTCCTCCATCAGCGCAAACTTCTGACCTGCCAATCAAATTTACGCTCATTTTTCCCTGAAATGATCTCGAAGTGTCTGAGGAAATAATTAACGTAATATTCACATCTATCAAGGAAAACTTTTGACCGGAGAATTAAATTTTCAGCATATGTTTAGTCTAAGATGGCCTCAAAAAATCAAAAGAAAAGACAATAACCACATCACATGGCCACAATGTACGGACCAGCGTTTCCTTCCTAATTAACAAGTACGTTTTAAAAACTTAAGCCCGAATACTTTTCAAAAAAATGCAAGTTAACGTTGAAAGTGAGAACGAATGCATCTGTATCCAATTTATTCCAAAGGCGAACACAATGTTAATTTGTGGAGCTTCTCTGCAGAAGAAAGTATAGGGATTAAGTAGTCGTTCCCCCAATAATTGTTTATTATAATAAATATCCTGGCAAATCCTTGATGCAAGTTCATAATTGCAGGTTCTATTGTCTCAGACGTGAACACATACAGCGTGAATGTCTAACTACGAACTCAAAACTTGCTTGCCTGCGCAAAACCACAAAAACTGAAAATATGTAATTTAAAGTGACCTCACATACGAAACCGTTAGTGTCCAACGCAAACAAGTCCACTCCCGACGTAATGTGCAGCGAGACAAGCCCTACACATGTGTATTGATAGATTTTTTTCTTAATCGTCTCGGTCTCACCGATGCAGTTTCGGGGGCCGGCACTGAAGGGCACGTAGGCGTAGGGGTGTCTCTTTGCCACCTGCTCCGGCAAGAAGCGGTCCGGGTCGAAGCGTTCCGGCTCCGGGAACTGTTCCGGGTCCCGGTGCAGCAGGTAAATGAACACCAGAATGTTCGTTCCAGCGGGAACAACTTTGCCATCTGTCGAATATTCCACTGTTAGTGCCGCGTATATCTCCTAGTATTGGAAATATGCAATAAATTATTATATATACATTCCATAAAATATTAAATAATATACTATATACAAGTGTATATACTTAGGCACAAATATCTTGCAATTATTGCACTATTAAAGACATTATATCAGTTACATAGACTGATACTGTAAGTACAAATGAAACTCTTACATGCTCATGTGGGTGTTGATGCTCTTTTACTAATGGAACATTTTTTCTTTTAAAAAATAGAGAAAATGAGAAAATTGAGTCTTGAATCTTTTAATCAGAATATTTACTCCAGAAAAATCGTGACACAATGTAGACATTCAGAGGTTTATTCGGTGACATGTTATTTGCACAGTTATGTTTTGCAGAGAATGTGAAGGAATATCTATTACGTGAATTCATGTCACACAGAACAAATATTTCGCATCGATGGTGTAAAATGAGAATACATGTACACCAATCATTATCTTCCAGGTTTTAATCTATATAAATGTATTTATTATGACTGACAATGTATGGTCTTAATAGCTAGAAAATTATGGCTGAGCAGATTTATGGAATTGTCATTTTTCTCGAGTTGTTTTTTCCAAACTTCTTTGCTTCCGCATTCAAATATTTCTGCTGCTCAACTTGAGCATGTTTGCTCAGTACATACATATACTCTACATTTTGCTTATCATTTTGAACGTCTTAGATTATTTCTTTGAGCAAATATTTTAGTAATTTGAATTGAAAATCTTTGCGTATAACTCAAGAGCTTTACCTATCAACATGAACATCGTTGTCATTTTTAACCCTTTCGGTACTGACGGCATCTCTGGTAGCCGCAGTCATTTTTCGCCTATTAAGATGCAGAGCAACACGTGTGTCTGTGCAAACGCTGGTAGGGCAGTGCAAGCTACAGTTTGATCAAGACAATGCAGTGACAGTAAAACATCACAATGCATATTTTTTAAAATTTGATGTTAAATATGTTGAAAAGGTTTTGATGTCCGCATCATGGTACCGAAAGGGTTAAAAAAACATCTTCGCAATTAAAATTTAACGTTTTTGCCCATAAAATGAAATAAATATGCTTATTATTGGTCCTTGACCTAAGATGGTGTCGCTGTCGCTGACGCGGCCGATCATAGGCACGGAGGGGTAGATTCTGAGTGCTTCCTTCAGGCAGCGCTCGAGGTACTTGAGTTGCTTCAGGTGGTCGCCGGTGAGCGCGTCCATGTCTCCTCCCAGAACTGAGTCCAACTCATCGTGAACGCGGGCCTGGGAATAGTACAGTGTCGTAACAGTATCTTTTGAGTACTATTAGGAAAGTGAGAAAATGAAACAAAAAGGTTGTGGCGTTTGTGTTCATCCCTTCTTACAATGATGAACTTTTTTGTGAATTAGGCCATAATAATTGAAATCATAATTATTTATAATAATAATTATTTTGCTTATTGAACTTTATTGTTCATGTCAGGGACAAAATGACAATTGAGCTCCTACACTTCAATACGCGTTAAATTGCAACTCGTTTAGGCCAAACTAATATTTTCATAGCATTTATACACATGCCGGAACTGAGCCTGGAACAATAGTTTTTTTAGACACACGAGAAGAAATCAGCGTTGACAATGAAGTCCAATGTTGCGTAACGTTCGCTTCATCGTTCCAAGAGGAATATTAGTTTTATTAAACAAACGGAACGTACTACAATATCAAACAAACGTAGAAATTTTGAGCTTGTGTTCAATTTTGTGGACGGTCACTCTTTACGTCGGATGATATTTTTAAAAGTATCTACATAATAGACAGTGCATTTCCATCTCTCTCGCTCTATCTGTATGTCTGTTCCTTTACTTGCAGTCTATTACTAAAGAAAAATTATTGAACGGATATCAGAACGGGTATACATCTTTTGTACGTATTGTATTGTGGAGACCAATGTCGCCAGATTACTATAAAATACTCGTATGTTCTTTTTTCCAATTATTCGCCTTCAACTCCTACATGGCCATGTTATCGGTAGATAAGATACAAAATGGAAGTTTTGTATACATTCATGAAAAATATTCATTTTGAGATAATAGAACAGGTAATACTCATAAATGAAAATTATTTCATAGATTCTTTATTTTATTACTTTCAAAGCGTGGAATTTCCTCGAGTACAATCTAAGCCACGTTTTCGGTAAATAACGTACAGAATGAAAGTTCTGTGTACTATATATTCATAAAAGATATTCATTTAAAACACAATGATTCGGCTGAAATCTTTAATACATTTGTGTTTATGATAATTTAAAATTGGTAAATTCTAAACTGTGGAATTTCCTTGGGAACTATCTAGTCTCTAATATTATCAGGATCTGAATGCCTTTCCAGAAGATAAATATTCCAACTAGCTATTTCTGTTTGAAAACCACTGACCTGAATTTTGGGATGCCTACCCAGAAGGTAGAGGAACATTACAACTGCACTCATTCCTCGGTTTTACGGACCCCGATTTAACGGATTTCGGAACCTACGGACAAATTCTGGAGCTTCCGATTTTATTTGAAAGTCGCGCCGGACAAAGTCAGCACGTGGAAGCTTCGGAACAATCCGCTGGTTCCAAAACTGACCACTAGTTGGTGGTCAGTCACCTTATTTACATGTTTACATCGCTGTAGCAGCATCGCCTTGCTCCATATTTTTGCTCATTTTTACTTTATTATGCTATTTATTTACAGTGTATAGGTATTTTTCAGTGTCAGATTGGACGGTGTGCTTGATTAAAAGTACAGTTCTTTCTCTTTTGTAATGTTATTGTTGATATTAGCCACTTGTACCGTTCCGCGTACAGATCTGTCGGAATCTTCGCATAATCGTGACTCGGACCGGTGTTCCCCCTTTTTGTCCGTAAAACCGAGGTATGAGTGTAGTTATTTTTGTGTGAAAACCACTGACCTGAATTTCGGGATGCCTGCCCAGAAGGTAGAGCGTCATGCTGATGGCTGTTGCGGTCGTGTCGTGCCCTTCGAACATGAACGTATCCACCTCCTCCCGGATGTCCTCATCCGTCAGGTTCTCACCCTCAGCAGAGTACTTCAGCAGCAGGTCCAAGAATGGCAGACGCTCCTTTTTACCTGGAAATGTCACTCACGTGAAACGGAAGAGGTTTTTATCGAAATAATGTATTGCTGGAATTTTTTCTTTTCTTAATTTTCTTTCATATTCATTCTCACGTTGTAATTCGAAGTTATTCTTTTGCTGCGCGGTGGTATTTTCCACAGACATAGTGTCCTGACAGGTCAGGATGTATAATAAATATAAATAAATTAGAACTTCCATTAGAGAAAAAAGAGACAAAGGGATATTCGCTGGCTGGCAATACCGAGATGCCATCGTTGAAGCCACACGTAGGCAGAATTGTTCTTAAAAACAGTGTTAAGTCCACACCAAATCAAAAATATCACTGTCTGGGACTTAGGCGTGTCCCGTAGGATAAATGACGAGGTCGTTGGAAGTTGAGTTTATTGAAGCCGTGATATTCGCTGATTGGCAATACCGAGACGCCAACAGCTTAAGCGACACATATGCCAGCGTCGTTTTGTCTTTCCCGCCACCCTCAAAGCAACACGTAGTCAGTATCGTTCTCAAAAACAGTGTTAAGTCCACACCAAATCAAAAATATCACGGCTTCAATAAACTCAACTTCCAACGACCTCGTCATTTATCCTAAGGGACACGTCTACATAAGTCCCGGACACATAGGTACGTGTTAAAAAACCTCTGGCGATATTGAAGTTCTTTTTAGGGTTTAAAGAAAACCTCTTTATTATAAAAATTATTTATATATAAGACATCTTTCCCGTTCCAGTTAAAGCAACGATAATGCAATCTCTACACCATAGTGTAGAGTAGTTTTTTCGTGTGTATAGATTTTTACAACTTCTTTAACAATCTCTTCAATTAAAATTGGCGTTAGTCTTGAAACATGATTTAGTTTTTACTGTCGATCTTTCGTTTCCCTGCGTTCAAGAGGAGGCAGAAGAAATGTCTCATAGGTCGGAAAAATATAGAAGTCTTTCCTTCAGAAAAAATATGGATATACATATATTCAGTATTTTGTGGTCCAGAAGCAGTAAGGTAAAATCAGTAGATCATTTCTTTTTGGTTTGCAGTTTAGTTTACGAGAAGTCTCAAGGAAAACAAGTGAGAGGAGCTTCAAGCAATGGCAGCGCCCAGTCTCTGAAATAAATATAATTTACTATTTGTCATTAGCGCTCAATAACTGATGAAATAAGCATCGGGAATTTATATCTATAACCATGACTCATAAAGAAAAGATCGATAAATTTTGTTTTAATTTAAGGCAGCAGTTCCATCTTAAGGCTCTTTACCTTGTTTTTTATCGGGACTTATTTTCATTTAACTCGAATATTTATTTTTTTAATTGGACTGGAAGTAGCTGAGCGTATTAATTGTGAAAGCTATAAAACGAATATATGTGTTCAGTTAAAAACAATCCGCTTTTCTGCTGTTGACGCTTTTTCCCTAACAATGGCATTTGAAATTCATTGCTCGTCGTTAAATTCTTAATGGAAATAATTTCTTATCATGTGTACAAACTCTTTATAATAAGCATTCAATCTAATCAGAAGCTTCAGACAAGAGATAATACTAAGACAAGGTCACCAAACAGGCATGGCTCTCGGCAACAAACAAACAATATTTCAAAGGGACGAAAGCCGTCGTTGTCTCCAAACAAAGAAATTTCAGATTTCGTGCTTCTATATTACTTAGATAAATTCTTTAATAATTACTGATTGAATGGTTTGCTTATTATTTAATGCACCTCTTACCTTCCACTTGCGTCTGTTCAGTCGCAGTAGAACTTTTGTACAAACGCAGTCGCTCCCGAATGGTTCTAAGCGACAGGTCATGCAGGATGTGCAAGCATTGGTCTTGTTCTTTGCCGACCCCCAGAAGCCGGAACATAAACTCAGGATGCAACCAAAATTTTTTCTGCCTTTCTCGTACGATGCCCGATATCCTGGAGCATAATACTCGTGTAATATTCAGAGTAGGTAATGAAATTACTGAATTTTCGGCTATTATTTTTTCACTTGATGTCAATGAAATACGGTTAGAGGATAATTCTTGCTTTCAAATGGATTGATTTTAGTATCGTAAATCATGAAATTTATTGCTCACGTATTATTCATGCATGCCACAATGTGTACACAGTGATATAAGAGCTGTGTCACTACCTCATGTTACAATGTGTAGCCACATCTATTCATTTTAGTTTTCAGATTTATATTTCTCCCCTGTAAAAACGTACATTTTCTTCCGTGTGCGTCTTGAATATCAGATTCTTCATTCCAAGACAATAACAGAATACAATATATGAGAGGCTGCGCAAAGTGACCCACATACACGGTGCGGCAACCTAACTTCCTTTTTTCAAAGCTCTTTGCTTTAAAAAAAGGAAGTTATGTTGCTGCACCCTATACATCGTATAACTATTCTTACTTCTGCACGGC
>VCRD01003901.1:1770-35465 GCA_006783055.1 Trinorchestia longiramus
ACACGGCTCGTAGCTGCGGTGTTTGTCATTAGCGACTGTGTATTATGGGCTGTTTTTGGGTTGCACAGAGCGCCTTATTGTCTCCACACACCTGACAATTAGCGGGTGTTGTGGCCCACGCCCTGTGCGCCCTGACGCGCTGATTCATGCGTTACGCTGGTCACAGCTGTTATTGTTGCTGGTCACAGCTGTTATTGTTGCTGGTCACAGCTGTTATTGTTGCTGGTCACAGCTGTTATTGTTGCTGGCCACAGCTGTTATTGTTGCTGGCCACAGCTGTTATTGTTGCTGGCCACAGCTGTTATTGTTGCGGGTCAAACCTATGGTTACTGTTGTTGGTCACAACTCCAGTTGTAGTTATTGCTGGTAACAGCTGTGGTTATTGTTCCTTATTATGGCTGCGGATATTGTCTATGATGGTGATATTGTTGGATGTGCTAATGCATTGTTGATCGGCTCGGCTTCATGCTCTTACAGTTCTTGATCTTGCTACGCTGATGCTACTCCCTTACTCGTATTACTTTCTTCTTCCACCCTCTATTCCTCTTCCAACTTTCATTTCTCCCAACTTTTATTCCTTTTCCACCTTCTGCTCCTTTTATACATTCTTTCCCTGTTTCATGTTCTCCATTTCTACTTTTATTTCTCTTCCTCCACACAAGAGCACGACAGAACTGGTTGATGCTGTATCTTGACGTATCATGCATGGGCGTCCTGAACTTCCCCCACTGTCTTCTTTCTGGTGTTTGTGTCGTCAGAAGAAATTTGCGATAGATGTTGGACAGCATCTATCTATATTTATTATCATTTAAAAATGATCTTGCAAGACACATGTGAATTGTTTATGCTATTTTCAGCTATCGTTAACATAGTGGGTTTCAATCGTCCGTCACTTAGGATGTAGTCAAAGTAATTTTGTTTCGCTAAAACATGGGTTACGATACATATTTTAGACGCTTGGAACCATTCAACTGTTGCGCTAAAATTTCACTCTGTTCATATTGTCTAGAAAATTTTGTTCTGTGGTGGCGTTTGAGGCGTAGAATTAGTGAACGAAATTTTGTATGTGTGTGTGTGTGTGTGTATTTTACAGACATGTGTGCGCACATAAAGGATGAGCCGTACTACGTTACGAGGATTGGAGAAGTGTGACGTCTACTCATAAATTTCCCAAACAGTTACTGTTCATATGATTCGAAAATCCCTGCTAATTCACTTCTATTATATTTTGAAAAAATACATCAATTTAGTGTTATAGGTAAAAATCTTATTATTTTCTAACTCAATCTGGTACGAATTCAGCGTGTTTGTTATTGCTACATTTGGGGAAAGATGTAAAAATTTATTCTGATGGATTATGTCAGTTCATGTAGAGAAGTGTCCGCAGTTACGACCTTTTCCCCTCTTGCACCTCTCCTTCTTGTGCATTTCGGTCTTGCACATTTTCCCTCTAGCTCATATTCCCTTTCAAACGTTTTCTCTGCTACACATTTTCCCCTCTCATACATTTTCGTCTTGCACACTTCCCTAATGCCCATTTCCCTGAGAAGCTAAGCTGCTGAAAGCCCCCACCATGTACACTGTCATTTTAGGGCCAATGAAGGCCTTTTTAATGTGGCTTTAGGCCATTAAGAAGAGTGGGTCAGTTCATGAAGTTTTTCACGGTCGTACGTGAGGCTTCCGTGTGACAACATTCTTCCTCTTCATTCCATTAGTGTGTTTGTTGTGTGCCCCGGTACGAAAAGATACACGGATGAGATTGTGTATGTGGAGTCATAAAGTGGGGAAGTACACGTAATTTAGCATACTTTGACACTACACTTCAAGAAAATACATTCTAGGAACTTTCGTCTGGGAAACAGTATTTCAGGTATGTCTACTAAAGAAATTACTTGAGATCAGAATTTTATAATTTATTCTTCACACAGATGTAATTTAGGTAAATGTATTGCACACGTTACACTTCATGTATGTAGTTAGTCGGAAATAAAGCTCTAAGCAACTGTACTTTTGTAATGTAATCTGGAAAACTGTGCTCTTGTAATTTTGTGCTTTAAAAAACACGTTCTTTGGTTGTTGTGTTCAGTATAATATAACTTGTGAATCTATGAATTGTGAAACTACTCGTTAAGAATCTATGACTAGGTAGTATTACTCGTTCAATGACTATGATTTGGTAATATTACTCGCTAAGTGTCAATGAATTGGTAATATTGTTAAGAATCGATGACTTGGTAATATTACTTGCTACGAATCGATGACGGTAATATTACTTGCTACGAATCGATGACTTGGTAATATTACTTGCTACGAATCGATGACTTGGTAATATTACTTGCTACGAATCGATGACTTGGTAATATTACTTGCTAAGAATCGATGACTTGGTAATATTACTTGCTACGAATCGATGACTTGGTGATATTACTTGCTACGAATCGATGACTTGGTAATATTACTTGCTAAGAATCGATGACTTGGTAATATTACTTGCTAAGAATCGATGACTTGGTAACATAACTCATTAAGAAATTATGTTTCGGTAAGCTACATTTGTGGAAACTTTTCTTTGTTAACTTTGTGCTAGGAAATTTGGGGTCAGAAAGTGTATGCAACAGTCGCTTGAAAAAATGTGCGTTCAAAAAGTTGTCTATGAGTTAATACGAAAAAATAAAAGTATCTAGTTACCGTACATCGTTGGCCGAAAAATGTATTCACCAGTTTTTCTTTAAATTTTCTATTCCTATGTACATTAATTCGGAGAAATGTCCTCTATGAATTTACACCAATTTACTCATATTTCGAGATCAACGTTCATTTTAGGTTGGCGATAAGTGCAAAAACTATCGCCTGTTCACACAACACCGCCATGCTTGCACTGTTGCGTGCTCGCTAGTCGTCAACGCACACAAAGGTGTAACGCGCTTTCTTGTGTGCTTTAGTGACAACGCACTTGAAAGACGAGTGTGTGGATGTGCATGGTGGCTTTGTGGTGGCAACTCTTTGCCTTAACTTAAAATGCAGAGCTGGGCGTGTCCATGGCTATTCATGCTTCGAGCTCATGCTTGTTGATTACCTTGCAACCACTTCCTGCATATCACTTTACTCCTCTCCGCTTTAATGTACTAGTAACAGCTGGACCAGTAACCCAGAACATAATCCTCACATCAGCCCAGCTTGCAGGACTGATCAGCGTCCGACACATGGAAAAATACACGTGCTCTTTACTGAAGTTTTCGTTTGATTTGGCAGTGGACGCGGACTTTGCGAAAAAGTTTTCCCATTTAAGGGGAAGAAAGCTAAGAACGGAAAAAATAACATTTTATAGTGATCTTGTGCCTTTGGTATCCACAATACAATGCTTACAATGCATGTATACCCGTTCCATTGAAAAACCAATATTTAACCTACGATAAAGACTTTAAATCAGCTCCTTACTAATGCCTCGTTTCTAATTAATTCCTCCTATCTAATTCAGCAGTCAGGGCACACCAAATATATTTACTTGTAAATAAATACAAGTCGGCTTTTATTGTATGGGATACAAAGTTATATAAAGTGCATAAACTTGTGATATGATTATAAAGGAAATAATAAAGAGGATTTAAATGTTCGATAATTTTTATTTTGTTGCTGTGTAGTCACGATACATAATTTATGGGAAAAGATGGGACACAAAAAAAGATATATATATATAAGCACATTGAATTTTATTATATATAGAGATGAGTTTGTGTATCTCGGATACGATCTCATCGCTCCGTTATCTAGCAAGTTTATTTCTGAATACTGCTACTCTGTTGAATTTATTTTATCATACATATGTATGTATTCATTATTTTTGGATATTGCTAGCACAGCCAATTGCTGCACAAATTCGCTCAATACCCATCTGATACGAAAATAAAATTTAACACTGAATTATGGTAAAAAGTATAGTTCTGTTTGAGTGCTACTCTATGCAACACTAATGGAGGACAGGTTGCGGTGATAACTCCAGTCTTCGCTCGCACGAAGTACGTTTAGTTTCATCACTATTTCTGTGAGGCAGTTCAGCATCCTCATACGAACCTGGAACTTAACCCTCATGAATCTCAAGCCCCATGAATCTCAACCCTCATGAATCTCAAGCTTCATGAATCTCAAGCTTCATGAATCTCAAGCTTCATGAATCTCAAGCTTCATGAATCTCAAGCTTCATGAATCTCAAGCTTCATGAATCTCAAGCTTCATGAATCTCAACCCTCATGAATCTCAACCTCTCAGTTGGCCGTTGCTGCACCCTGAGCTACCACTCGCTCTGCTCCTCAGATGGAAACCATATTTGACCCACTGTATTTTCTGCAACTGCGCTGATTTAACGCTCAATAAAATCTGATAGTCTCCACTAGCGTGTAGCAGGAAAAATTCAGTTTTAAGTTTGAATTTTTTAGTATCTTCAAATTTAAACGTACCTGTTTCATATGGGGATATTTTTAATTTGTTATCCCGCTCGAAATATTTCAGTTAAATCAAAAGCTTGTTTTTATTTCCTTATATGTGACAATTGTGTTAATTTCTTTTTCAACAAGAGTCATGGAGTAAAGGAAAATTTTTCAAAACTGTTTTCATGTCACTAGTATGGGAGTTTTCGATTTTGTCCCCATGTACGAGTACAGCTCAGTGAACCATGTTCATCGAATGCCAAATGTCAATGCAGTCCATCAAACCTCCACATTGTTCATTAAACGTTCCGTTGTTCATCAAATATCTGCGACGTTCATCAAATGTCTGCGTCGTTCATCAAACGTCTGCGTCGTTCATCAAACGTCTGCGTCGTTCATCAAACGTCTGCGTCGTTCATCAAACGTCTGCGTCGTTCATCAAACGTCTACGAGGTTCATCAAGCGTCCGTGTTGTCCATCAAATATGAGGAGACCCACGCCGTGCGCTGCCGAGATCAGGCGTTGCCCAGCTCCTCATAAGGCGCGCCTGATGGACACTGCCAGGCCGCCGCTGACCACCATATGTGGACGCCTTTTGTCCGCCCCTTCTAATGTGGCCGGTCGACACTGACCCCTGTTGTGAGGTGGTGGGCTGATATCCGTTTTATTATAGTGAAGAAATTTGTAATTTTAAATTCCACAATTTAAGACGCTCACAAAATTGTTTTTTTGTGCTCATTTTTTCCGTGAGTACCAAGATGTAAAAGTTAAAGGAGGTATCACGCTTTTAAGCACAATATTATTTACGTTCATGAACATATTTCACTGTAGTGGCCTCGTATTGTGTTTCAATGGTGACATCAGTGTTGTTCATTGACACTGAACTGTGTGAATTTTGAAAATGTTATCGAAAAGTTTTAAAGAAGTTTGAGTTGGATTTCGTATAAATTCAGGAGTCAGAGTCGAAACATTGAATTTTCAACTCCACAGTCCTTGTTCTCACACACGATGATTTTAGAGTTCCAATTATTTGTTCATATCTACGACGACCTCCGTCTCTTTAAACTTACCTGTTGTAGAGCCGAGACAACCTTTGATGTCTTGCGCAAATAATTGTACGGTGGTCGTGATATGTCGATGACGCTGAACCTGTTACCATCAGAATCTGATATTTTCTTCAAAAAAAAATAATTTTGCTTAAGATAAACATAGTTTTTAGTGGCGATTCTTTATATATGAATTTGTTCTTACTACACGAAAAGGTTTCTTCCAGTATATGCAACGTAAAGTATTCATATTTATTCGCGTATAAGTTTTCCTTTCTAATAGCATGAAGATGACCAGTTCATATCTCAGGTTGTGATCCGAACCATTAATATAAAAGAAATAGTGTCTACACGGAACCACCATCGCTCACATGCACGAGTGCAATTGCCACCGTCGATGACCGTCTGTCTTCCTCATCACAAGTTGATGTCGTGCTGCTGTATTCTGTGTTCCATAGCTACCGTTCCTGCACGCTTTTGTTGCGCCGGAGTGAGTAAGTTAACAAGCATGCATGCATAACTGGTAACCCGACTGTAGAATATTTGCATTCTAGTCATCAGTTTTCACTTTGACATGCTCATTTGAGTGAAAAGTGCGTCAAATTCATTGGTAAAAAGCGATGGAAAACTTCTTAAAATCGTTTTTACTTTCAGAGATACAATCCGGATGTACATGCAACTAGAGAGCATGTTACTGCCGTTATTTAGTTCAGTGCTACAACAATAACTTAACATAGTTTTTGATTCAAATGTAATTTGCAAGTACCAGGCTTTTTTTAAGAAGAGTTATATACGATTATATTATTTCTTCGTACGTATATCCTGTAGAATTTGTGTGTATCCGTCATAAAAAAAATTTCCGCTATTATGGTCGATAGAGGAAATTGTCGCTTGTGTTTACTGGTGTTTTTGAACACTATTTTCTCTATATTTTCATTTCAATTTTAATTATTTTTTTCTCTTGAATGTCTTCTTTACTTTAAGAATGCAGTACAGCGAAATATAGCCCAAGATTGGTGAATTTATTTAGTAAATCTAAGAAAAGGAGGCTAGTCATTTTCACTGTTATCTATTGCAGAATAAAAATAATAAAAAACAACACCATCGCAAATGTTAACTGAACTTAAATAGCGTAGGCGAAATGTATCAGCACATTTAATGTTACTCTGTACAAGTCAATGACACTATTATTTGATGAAGCATTTAACTTTCAATCGAAGTTTATATGGGAATATATCTATCACACTTTATTCGTCCACATGTGACACGACCACAGTCGTAAAGTTCAAGATGGCTGGACACTGACGTCCAGGCTTGGTCCTCCACTGTCGTGTTTGAAGTAATCATCCATGCATCATCCTTCAGTTGTGCTGCCGAGTACCTTAAGCCTTTCAGGCTCATACTTTTAAAGAAGAGAAATGTGTAACGTGTTCAAAAACTTATAGGTTCATAGAGATATTCCCTTACATTTATCATGGCGGTACAAATTTTGAGCTGCTGAGCAGCGCAAGAACTAAATTTTAAAAAGTGGCATACTTTCTGTATCACCGAACATTAAATATGACCTTTTCGGCGGTATGAAGTGTGTACCATCAGACTTGAAAGAGTTAACAGAGCGAAAATTTCATTTTCTGCCTGCAAGGCGATTTTTATTCTTTTACATGCACGGTAATTATTCATGGTTTTTTCCACGTGAGATGCAATTCTTTGTTTCATTTGTTACCTACTCTGGAATTATTCATTACTGTTTCTGTTACTCAGGAATTGACTAATTTTTGTTTTTACGCACTTTGCAATAATACTTTCCATGTGTTAAACAATTTGTTGATGTATTTTCTGACTGTACAGCAATTTTATTTCACTTTTTGTGTGCACAGCAATTATCTGATATTTTGGCTTCTGAACCCATGCGTCTCAAGGTCTTTTTTTTTATTTTAGCCTTCATGTCGCCTGGTCACGCTGTTGTAATGCGGGGGACAATAAAATTAACTCACACGTTTCTAAATTTAACACAAACAAGAAGATAGGAAATAATGAAAAGTAGAAAAAATAAATAAAAAACTTGAAAATTGTAAATTTCGGTCAGCAAAACGACGCATTTTCTATCGTTTGCTCTTTCACTTTTATTAAACCTACATGTGCCAGATTATTTTCCTGGCACCTTGAACATGGTAAAATGATTGGATTTATTATATAGTCTTATAAATGAGCGCTTCAAACATGCATAATATACATAATACACAGTTACAAATGGAAAAGTTTCTTAGATCTCTTGGTTACGTACTTTAGATATTATTTACGAAAAACTGTTACATAAAAAACCCCTATACACGTAAAACAGAATGTGTGCATACGATGTACGGTGGTCTTCTGTATACAGCAGTCTTGCCATGTATATTTGTCCACAGATTTTTTGCGCACACTTACTTCTAATTCATGGTTAGAGTTTGTCATGATTCATTTGCCTACTCAGTGTGCGTATGTGTGTCATGATTCATACGCACACTGATCAAGTGTGTCATGATTCATACGCACACTGAACAAGTGTTATGTTTCATATGCATACTGATTGTGTTATGATTCATACGCACACTGATGGTGTGTTATGATTCATACGCACACTGAACAAGTGTGACGCACTAGTTGCTCTGTCTTAACCTTGAGTGATGACGCTGGGCATGTCCAAGCAGCAAGGTGGGCGATAATGGCAAAATTTCCAGAGTGCCTAGCCTGGAGGCAAAGCCCTGTACCAGTGGTACTCAATTGGCGAACTGCGGTCTAAATATGGACCATAGAGTGCTATTGTTTGAACCCCGGTACCTCCGCTGATAAGAAAATTATCACTAAATGTTTATAAGAAAGTGAGTGCTAATTATCTGTTCTTTTCTAACATATTAAGCTAAGAGTATCGTCAGGACCTTTGACACGTAGGAAATTGTTACTGTGCCCTCGAAAACAGTAATTGGGTGTCCCTGCCCTACACGATTGCGAAGTGGGTCTCCAACACGCGCGGTCGTAGGTCCTCGTGGATTGCAAGGTGGATTTCGCAGGTGCTCGGTTTCAAGAACTCGGAGACTGAGGAGTTTTTTCCAAAGAGACTTAATCTTAAGACCATCTAGGAATACGAAGTGGGTCTCCCACAAGCGTGGTCTTTATATGTACTTCTTATATGCAATATGCAATCCCCCATCTTTATATCTTTATGTGCAATCCCCCAGGATTACAAAATGTACTTCTTTCGTTTTTGCACGTTTCTACGGTCGTTCAAAGTGACGGTTCAAATGATATACCTAGTGGTACACATGTGTATCAACACATAGTCAACGTGTTAAGACCCTTCGAGTTCGAGTGTATCTCGAAGACGCCCGGCCCGGAGATCCGTGAGAAAGAAAGAAAGAAAAAAAACGGTTGATTCCAGTCTCGTTGATACACAAAATATTCAACATTGGGTTTTGAAAGACCTTATCATTCAAATCCATAAATGATATGAATACATTGATTGACATTAATCATTGAGGACTGCGAAGTTTGTGCCCTGATCTCCGCGCATACTTCCTACTCAGGAGATTCAGGGTCCATTCCCGAAAAACGTTAAAATATCGTCAACTTTAAAACAACTTGGGTATTCTGGTTTACATTCGACTAATCTATACTATAATAAGAGTCCTGTCCGTCTGTCCGTGTGTCACACTCTTCTAATCGATAGCTTTGATAGCAACAAGGATATAGCTTAAGAAATACAAGAAATCATTCTATTGCATTATTTTTCTGTGGCAATTTAATTTCCTTTCACTTGCATTATGGTATCCAGAATACACAATCTGTTTATTTTTACAAATAAAAATTTTCTTTTGACCTTTTTCTGTCGAAATTCATCATGATGCTTTGATATTTCTAATTAATAATGCGGAAAGAAATGTTTTAAATTAGTTTGACCAGTAACCTGGCGACCACTTAGTATAAGGCCAAAGATTTTGGAAATTGAGTTTTTGTTTTCGGAATTGTGATTTTCTTGAAATCGTTTTAAAAAGGTACCTTACTTATGGGCCACCCTGTATAATAGACGCTCTTACGGATTTAGATAAGAGGAAATTTCGTAGGGTATACATGTTTTGTAAGCATTGTATTATGGATACCAAAGACACATCCATCAATGAGGAAACTCTTTCGCAAAGCCCGCGTCCACTGGCAAAGTAAAATGAAAAATTTAGTAAAAACCGTAATTTTTCACGTTTGGATCTAGTGTTTATAAGTTTCATTGATTGTAATATGTTAAATGTTTTACAAAGTGCGTATTTAATAATTATTATGGCCGCCCTAGCCTAAGGAATTCAATTTTCTAAAATTCGACGCGCGCATTGGAAGTGTATGCGTAGCCTCAAATTTGGCGCTGCTGCGCTTCAGACACATTTTACGGAATTATTGATGTATCCTGCATACGCTGCTGAGTTGAAGCACATTTGTCTTGTAAGGTCTTATTTTTTCTGTATGCTGTCTATTTTTTGTATATACTTTACTATAATGTTTATTATATCTAACATCCTTATAACAACTTGTCGGCCAGTTTTCGTATAATTTCGTTGTCGTTCTACGAAACTTCTATTTAACTTTTGTACGAATAAATTTGTTCAGTTGGTGTGCACTTACGATTGCTTCTGCAATCATTGAGAGCTTTTCAACTTAGAATACAATTTATTACACTTATATTTCGAATTTTAATTCGCTTACAAATGAATGACTCCCGTTCTGCTTCAAAGTATGCTTGATTTTGAACAAATGTTAATTAGCGATAAATGTTTGAACGTCGTTTGTTGAACGTTCTTTCTTTTCCTACCTCCGCAACAGTTCTTGCTCATGTCTTGACATATGCTAGCTCTCTTTTGTGTATTCTGGACTGTTAAGAAATTACTAACAATGTGTGAAATTTAATATATTATGTTAACTGTGACCATAGAATTCAAACTCGATGTCGAGTTATCTATGCGTTTTGATATCCGTTGACTTTTTTCATTTATATTAAGAGTGGATGCAGGCTAGGTTATGATCGCAGTAAAAATAACTCTATGCTGTATATTATTGGAGTTTGCAGTACGACTAGCAGTGTTTTTTGTCATTGAAAATAGCTAGCTCACGGAAACCAGATAACAGCGCTATGAAAGATTCGTTTGTACTTCTGATGGATAACTGCGTAATTTAATGTTTGGGAGAAGATATTATATCAATGAAAATAAAAAGTGAAAGGCGTGCAAAGTAGTAAAGGATATTCAGCAGTTCATGGAAGGAGCTCTTTCAATTTTATTTCCTCTCTAAGATGATTTATAATTTGCTCTTTATAAAGAAACGAGATGTTTTCAAATAACATTAACGGTTTTAAAAAAAATTCCCATGTCAGTTCGTTTGCATCATTCATATTAGCACTACTCACCTTTGAGTTCAGATCATGCCTGCACATTGCGTAAGAACACCTTTTTTGAATGCGTTCCCTTTCTAGTTATAATTGACGAATCTGGATGCACTGCACGACGAAATTTTTTTTTCATCATGTTCGAAGGCCACTCGATCTTGTCTTGCTGGTTGCTGCTGGTGCCAACACGCTGTAAACATGTCCATAATTCGTCAAAACTGCAAGCACGCCCCGCGCTATCTTCTTCTTTGGTGTGTTTGCTGTCCAGCATAAATTCATTGAATTAATTAGCTTGTTTTGTAACGCACCGCCTATTGATCATGGTGTTTGATGGTCAAGCAGGTCCATAACGCTCCTTCAATTCTGAATGTAGACACCTCATCTCGTTATTATTGGCCAATGTTAAGTGATCGAAGTGATGTATTTACTTGTTAAGTATCTGGGTTTTTACGCCTGGGGTTCTTATACGTAGTTTCTTTTAAAGCTCAACAATTAGTTTGCTCGATGGTATTTTAGTTGTTGATAAATTTAACAACAGGGTGATAAGTGAAACAACAAAGCGTTGTCAGTAACTGTAACTGATATTTGTATTGCTTCCTACTCTACCACTGAAGCATGATGGTGCTTATAAGTGATACATGAAGGGTTGTTGTCACTTTATTTCTTTCGCTTAGAAGAAAATTATCCGCGTAGAGAAGTAAGCATCACCATTGGTGATATATTGGTAGGATATTTAATTGTATTGATTTATCATTTTTGCTTCACATGCTACGGGGCCCAGTCTTACATCTATTAGTATGGTAACTAAGTTTTGGTTCTCAGTTAAAATGGTTCATTCTAATAGGCAAAATCATAACTAATCTGACATTGCCTTTCTTGAAGCTTACCTTTGTGTTTTTTCAATTACGGGAATTAAAATTTAGTATAAACATTTACACGCTTCAGACGCCAGTATGCTAATATCTATTCATGTTTATTTTTCCTTCTGAATGTGTTTCTAATCTTGTTTCAATTTCTCTGTATGAGGTATCCTAGTCTTGCTGCATTTAGTTTCACTAATTAATTGTATTAATTTGTGATAAGTATGTGAGTTCTATTTTATTCTTTCTTCAACGCTTGGTTTTAGTTTTTGTAAATACGAGTAGTAAGCGAAAATCAGGTTTAAAAACTGTAGTCAATTAAATATACATGCTTCCGTCTAACATCCTCAAGCACAGATTTTGTGTCTCTTCTCGTATTAGTTTGAGTGTCTGAGTTGTTTCATTTAATTTTTATCTTAAATTTGGAGTCCTAGCTAAGTGAGGGAAACATTTTATTCTGAATACATCAGTTTAGCGACGTCTCGCTTTTTTCTAAATGCTAATTTTCCAGTTCTTGCTCTAATCCTTTCGTGATAAGGGTCTGCCAGTCCAGCTTCATGTTTTGGACCGTGATCTATTTTGTGTGCGTTCGGGCCCTCGAGCGCCACTTTCCGCTTATCCAATCACTGAAATTGGTAGGTGGCCCCTCTGCTCTCCCCCTTTCCTTTCCCCTCCTCCCTCGCCACGGTGCCTTCCTCGCTCCAACATAAGCTAATTCTACTTGTAATCTCCGGCGAGATGAAGTGAAACTCCTTGTAAAAAGTTGTCAGTTCCGCCGGCGGTCGAAATCGTCTTCGTTGTAAGTGCGTCGAGTCAACGGCGACTGCGAATCTCGAGCCAATTTGTTAACGATTTCACTTTCGTTGTCGCGCTTTTAGTTCGGTGGACCAATTAGGGCAGATGAGAAGAGTTATTTTCTCAGGTGACGTCAATGCAAAGGTCCAAAATGCTAAGTTATATATCTTTACTCGCAGCAGCAAGTCTTGCACAACGATGCCACTGCGTCAAGTCAATTTAATGTTTTGTAAATGAATGTTCATTCTTGTGTAAACAAAAGTAAGGCGTACGTTTCTGTGGCGATATTAGGAATTGGTCTAAAATATGAGTTTTTTCTTATCCAAAAATTAAAAAGCTTTCTTCTACATACTCGCGAGTGAACTTTTGACCCTGACCGATGCCCCTATCTTCACAATTACAGTGTTGTAAATTTCCCCAATACAGTATTATAAAGTTTCCTCATTACTATTACTAGGAATAATATCCTATCGATTTGAACTCGTGAGATCTATAGATATATCAATAATACCTGAAAAGTCACTATTTTTTTAACTATAAAGCACTATTTTCATCACATTTTTAGACTATGCTTCTCATAAAATTAACCTGGTGCTCAAATAGTATATAGGTTCGAAATAACAAAACTGAAGTTAATGTTCTAGTTTGTGAAAATAGATCTTTGAAAATCTGTTCTATATTATGTTGTCTGTGCTGTAAAATAGGTGGTTCAAATTGCCGATATTGATACAACAGTCGATATTTTCGAACATATTTTAACAGGGCGAATAATTGCTTCAAGAATAAAAAATAAGTATGCTTCAAAATACTTCAAAATACTTCATACGAGTGGCAGTAGGATGCTATTCAACTCAAGGATAACATAGTTCAATGTAGAAATATTTAATAACAGATTTGTTCCTCATTGAACATTACTGATCATAAAAATAGTGAGTAACTCTAGAGAATGCTCTTGGCCAGCCCGCTTCAGAAGCTGGTCTCCAACAGAAGGACAGGCACAGGGACGACCTTTCCATTAACAAAATTGGCCCTCGTTCCAAATATACCCAGCATATGTGGGGCTGCAAGCTCAGCTGAAACTTTCCAAGAGAAAATGTGTATTCGTTCCTCTCAGGCAATAATGTGTGATTACAATTCTTGAGGTGCGGGTGAAACAAGTCAGATCAGATTACTGGAGACTTTATGTTAACTTTCTACTATTTCTTCAATGTTCTGCCTCCTGAAAGATATAAAACAGATCGGTATAATCCCGTGGTATTAAAAGGTTTTAGCGGCCGTATTAGTGGTGTTCTTTCTAGTTCGTCTTTTTTACTCTATGGGAATCTATCTTTGTTTTGATAAAAATCAACGTGATACAATACGTAGGGGCGAATGGTCAGTTGCTCTGTTATTCTTTATTTTCAAAATTAAAATTTCTTGGCATTTGTGGAAGTGATACACAAAATAATATCAGTCGGTGCAGTCAGCACAGCTTGAAAAATGTGTTGGTTGAATATCTATTTAATTAATGTGGTATATATGTGATTCATTATTGTCTTCTGATAAGACTCATATCCCGATGCAATTTCTTCAATGTGCATGATATTTTATATTCTTGGGAAAGAGCACATTTTATTTACAATTCAAGCATTTATTTTGGAAACCAATCTTCCGGAAGACACGGTACGACTTAAAGTCGCAGTCAAAGTGCTCTGTTTGAAGGCTTTAAATGTAATTTACCAGTGGGAACTGACAAGTGGACTTTTAAGAAAATAAGGTCGGGAGTTCTGGCCTTGCAAAACTGGTAAAAAAATATCAACATGGATCACTTGAACTATTTACCTTGAGTGAATCTCTTCTTCTGTCCTTTACCACTTTGGGGCTTTAAACATTGTTCTGAAATAGAATATTGGTGGTTGAACTTTTTTATTTTTTTATTATTTGCAATATGAATTTCCCAATTGCATCACGGTACATCATTCATATTTCGTTAAATCGTAGAACCAGAATACAGCTATTTTGAATTCAACAGTTTAGCGATGTCTTTTTAAACGACTTACATTACCGTGAATCGTGTAAAATTGTGTAATTATTATTGCTCGTCTACTTCCGAACTCCTGTTGACACTTGGAAGTGACATTATTTAGTCTGTTACGTCACAAAAGAAGCTGCTATCGTATGTGTCCGGGGGTTCCCAACATCATCAGTGTCTGAAATACACATTTATTAGGGAACATTACATTAGTATTAGGGAAGACGGAAGGAGGTGAAAGTGAGAGTCGAATTCTGAAGAAGGAACCATGATATCTGGAGAGGGAAAACCTTAGCTCTAGCTCCTTGACACTCGTATGTTTCAAAATGCGTCTTACCTGAATAGAAGTAAAATGTCTCTGTAAACCGAATCTCGAATCGCGTTCCAGGAAAAAATTCGAAATTTTACTGTTCAATTCTGTGTAGTATTGAATCAAACGATGCTATTCAAGTGACTATGAGCCAGTAAGTGCTGGCAATGCTAAGTGTACTGACTGTTTAGCTGCATTCGTAAAAGAGTTCTCAAATGTGTTAAAAAAGTGCGTCAATAACATCAATGTGTCGAGAACAAGAACATCAAGCCTCAACTCGCGTTGAAGCTTAGTCTCTTGTTTTGTTCAGCAGCTACACATTGACCGGGAGAGAACTGGGAAACCTTTCCTTTTGTTCGTGATCTACACTTCCACAACGCCTGCCTTCCTGATAAATATGGAAATACCAAGGTAAATTACTTAAGTTTGAGGTACTCCGAGCACATACTGCCTATGTGTAGAATCCTTAAGCCGAAGAGCCACTGTTTCAACGTTGTTATTTCACTTCAATTTATTGAAGTGTCTGGGTGTATTGTCCTAGAATGCGCGAGGTTTTTGCATTTGAATGAAGCGAGGAGCATCAGAGAAGAGGGCTCTCGAGCATACCTGTCTGAACTGTCGGAGCGAATAAGCTTTTTTATGCGAGTTTCCCTTGCGATGTGGCTGTTCCTTTGATGAAGATGGACGTTTTTTACCGCCATCAGTTCTGTGCGAATTGTTCGTTCGATGTTGCCATAATTGGGCTGGCGTATTTTGTCTAGTGTGATAGACTTCACTCTCGGGCCTCTCCTCATCCTTCTTCCCGGTTTAGGTCTGGTATGAACTTTTGGGTAGTGTAATAAGTTGAAATATTTTCCATGATCAAAGCGTGTTTTTACTTCAGTGAGGTTCTCTAAATGGTATAATTCGAAAAGTTAAATATGTTCTATAAGTGATATGAAATATGTTCTTTTAAATCCCATTCATTTATGACTTTTTGTGTAAAGAAACGTGCATCAAACTTCTGCATTCCTTTTTCAACGAATTTTTATTTTTTAAATGCTACTCCCACTCAAATAAATTTCAGGCGCGTATAAATTCGAGTGAAATATATTTCAAGCTCTGGAATAGTATATTTCTTTCAGCGCTCTGGAATGAAAATGTTCTCGCTCGTTATTCAAATATATTATTTTTCACGATTAATCACAAAATACTAAAATTTGTGTTCGTTGTTGGCACAAGTCTTTGGCTCATGAAGAGCGACCTTCATAACACTGTAGCCTAAGCATGAAATATAATTTTATTTCAACCTACTCTTTGTTGAGAGAAAGATAGAATAATTTATCAAATAATCTGCCTGTTCATACTTATATCCATTTAAATATTTAGTCGTTTATTGTTTAATGAACCAATGAACATCTGAAACAAGTGGTGACGAGAAGCTGCTTCGCTACGAGCTCTTACGCAGTGTCAGTCACTGGATCGGTTCTCCACCGCTGCTTTAAAAACACATCGGTGACGCCTACGAAAAAATAACTGGGAATTTGCCTCTTTCAAATAAACTCTTATGATATCTGAATATTCATTTCTATGTATCGAATTATCTGATCTGTAAACGTGCGTACTAACCCTCACTCTCAATTTTTCTGAGATTTGCAGCATTTGCTACCAACTGTTTATTTCATATGTTGGCATTACAATGTGTTGACAATGTATATTTGAAGAAATTTGAAGCTTTAAAGCTTTCTATAATCAATATAAATATATTTCTGTCCCTTTAAGAATAATATTTGCATAGTTTGTTTAGGTAAGCACTGGGCTCTAATGGGCCGTATATGTATATGTAAGGCAGTGAGAGACGTATACAATGTGTAATAATTTTAAAGATATATTCCTCATTTGTGCACTCCCATTTTACGCAGAAAAAGCTTCCCTTAGTGTCGCAATAAAACCATGCATACCTCGACAAACGTGTGAAGTGACGGCTCACAAAAGGGCGTATTGACAGTGATGATTAATTTGCATTATTCTCCCTGCGTTGGGAATTACAGGCATATCGGTGGCTGTTCCACTTTATTGCCACGAGAGGATCCTCTTTATTGCGTTGCTTCTTTCGTCCATGATCATGGATGTAATTATGACCATTAATGTTATCGATACTCGTTAGACAGCTAACTGATCATCCTCCATTTCGCTGCAGATCGTCCTGCGTGATGGACGGTTAATAAGAGCTGATCTAGCCTCCACCGAGAGCATACACGCTAGCTGGAGCGCTGTTATTGTCTTTTTGTCCGGATATAACGTGGCTGTATTTATTTTTATGTGGCTGTAACGCTATTTACTCTTCTTTGTGGAGGCATTGTTACTTTTTGTACAGCGGTCGTGTCATAGATTTTTTCTTGTGAAAGTATCGTTAACGGTTTCTTCCTCTTCGGGGGTATTGGAATAGTCTTTCTTTAGTGATATCGTCAGCGTTTTGATGTACTGCAGTGTTACCGTTTTTTTTTCATTACGGTGGTATGGTTTCGCTGTCTCTTTGAGTGTAGTATTAAAATTGTCATGATTGTTTTGGTGGTAAATTATGGTGAAACAACCGCTCCGTGAGTAGTGTCATGTGTGTTGATCTTGAGTAAAATCGTTTAAACGTGAAAAGAAAATGATCACATCAATCTAAAACATACTAAAAACTTATTCAAGAGTAAATTACAATCGGACTATTTTTGAGTTATTATGTACGAAAAGCATGGTGGCAGATTGCAAATATTAACAAGAATATATCGTGCAAATATGAATAAATCATGGGGCTGAATGGAAAAACTAAGAAAAGTTCGATAAATGCAAACTTGTTACCGTGTTGGACTTGCTGTTACTTACTTTTACTGTACCTTACACTGATATCGAGAAGTCACGGTGTCTGAACACCGGTCAAAAACTTCTCTCCTCTCAACACGTTAACTGCGACCTGATCCATCGGTGATTATCGAGAGGATCGTCATAGTGCGGGAAAAATTTATAATACAGTTTGATTATGAATTATTATGCACCGCAATTAACGTGTTAATGTTACTGAACTATAAATAGAGAACGATATTTTTGTTCAGGTAAGTCTTCAAGGAAAACATAGAATGGTATTAATCTTACGAAATAAGATATTACTTGGAAGTCTCTTAAATCAGTTGGGCTTTGAATTACGATGCAGTAGTCTTCAGTCGCTGATATGACCTCTTTGTTTATTTACGATGGATATTTAATTTAAGAAACAGATGAGCTTTCCTAAACATTACCTCTCAATTTTATGTTTTCTTTAATTTCTTAATTTCATTGTAATTTTCTTTTTTGACTGTAATCTTATATTTTCGAAGTACTTTTTGATGACTGGAAAATATTTTTAACTTACAGTTACTACTTGAGACCATTTCTGAATCTTCTTTTCCTTTTTCGTTTCAACAACAAACGGTGGCTTGTACCATACACAGCGTCCACAATGGACTTATAGTTCTTATGGTTTCTGTTTTTCTCATGCGTACTTCATATAGATTTATTTTTGCGTACCTCACCGTTCGACATGGAAGTGAGCAAGCAAATAGGATGGACTGTGATACTGAATTCACTTCCTACTGTTCGAAAGTTTATGCTTGTTGAGGTGTTTCAACTCTTGCGTGTCACAAGTCTTATTAGAAATGCTGCAACTAAAGTGCGCAGTATTATGTGTCCCCTCCCATAGGAATGTTAATTTTCTTCCTTTCATTTAATTCTTGGATGTGCGTGCGCATCAAACTTTAATATTATGTAGTGTTTGTTATTCTTCCAATATTTCTTGTTTCCTTACATACCACGCGTAAATGGTAAAATCTGTTAAGCTGTTTTTCAGAATCTATGTTCCAAGCTAATCCATTTTCTTTCCATTTCAGGTTTTTCGACGTGGGGAAAGAAAATGGGGCGCAAACTGGAGCAGCTGACGAGAGGCGACAGCCGAGAACACATCCATTTCCCTCTTGGCTCTACACGCTCCAAAAGAAACAAGAACTCCAACACCAGCAAAACAACTGCTGCCCAGAGCGGCGATGTCCCTAAGAGCTCCGCAATATCGAAGGAGCAAATTAACGACACCGACTACAACTGCCAAGACTCCTCGCGAGTACCACGGAAAGCGAAAGTTGATCGAGTTGAGAGCATCAGGAACTTGTTCCGGCGGTCCAGAAGTTGGGACTCCTCCAAAGATTTAGATGATGTACCGACCAAAGACGTAAACGAACAAACGTCTACGAGCTGTGATTTATTGAGCACAGCTGCTGCAGAGCGCCACGGCACAATGGAGAGCAATGACTATGAATGCATGACTTTGTGTCCAGACAACACCACTAGCGATCGGCCAAACTTATTATATAGAAGCGCCTCGACTTCCGTCCTACCTGTATCTTCGTCCAATTCCTCTTGTTCCCCTACTTCTAGTACTACTAATAACATAAACTCTAACTCTGAAACTGCTGCCACTGATGGTTCCAGTGCAAAATTTTCTGAAGAGTCAACTGACGGAAGCGAGAAAACTGTCAAGAAAGGTTCGTTTCCGTACGCTTTTCTACGTTCGAGACTCACGTCCGTGGCCGAGGAAAGACCCTTGGTGCGAGAAGAGTGTGGTGATAGTGGTAGAGGCACTGGAAGTCAGTGTGGCAGTGTGTCTGATATTCGAACTTCCTATTCTGAAAATTCTGACTCGAAATCCTTTTCTGAGTCTTCTGACAGTAAATCATCCTGCTCTGAATCCTCCAATCGAGACGAGTATGACCATGAAGACCACGGTACTTCCAAGTCTGAGAAGGTTGAATGTAAGCCCGAAGAAACCCGAAAAGTGTTGTCACCCATCCCAGCTCCATCGGGTTTTGGAGATAATGACTATGTGGTGACAGTGAAAATTGACGGCGACGTGACACGGTCTGCTACGTCAATATATATCAAAGGTGATGATGATTCTGTATTCACATCCAGCGATGATTTCAAAATCTCAAAAAATGCAGTTGAACAAAGTACCAATGTAAAAATCCCGATGACTGACGAAGAGAAGTTGCTTGCACTGGGTCCTACTAATTGTCACAAATGTCCTCATTGTAACCAGTTGAAAATAAGTAAAGTCGGAGACAATTATTCCCATTTGCCTGTTAGAAGGAGACAGCAGTCACAAGCAAAGCCTCGTCCTCGAACAATCGGCTCTTCCCAGTACTCATCTGAATCAATGTACGAAGCCATTTATCCGGGTGCAGAAGCACTCTCGAAACGCTCATCGCTCAATATCGATATTCTGGACTCGAGATTACATCGAGTGAGTCGACTAGGCCCCGTAGTGTCGACGCAAACTGCCACCGCAGATGAAGGGCCGCTCCCCAGTAGCCTCTGTTCCAAAATCACTCCATCAACAGCGTCCTCTCCTAGGCCTTTGACTCCAAACTCGCGATCATCATCTTTAGACCGAACGGAGTCATGGCGACTTCAAAGTAAAGCTGAGGAAGATAAATCATTTTCCCGAGAAGACGAAGCAGATGACGCGAATTTGAGCTCAATTATAGAAGGTACCAATCGATACCGTCGCAGGGCTCCGAGCTTGCCGAGGGTGCCGCAGCTGACGCATGTGAGTGATGTAGTGACAACAGTTTCTGTAGATTATAAAGGCGGTAGAAAAAATGCACCCGCTTGCTCTTTTGGGGCTTAATAATAGAAAAAAGTTAATTTTCTCGAGTTTGGTTTCATTGCATAGGGTTTGATTATACTCGAAATTCAAATTGCCATCACAATTGCTATAATATAAGGAAAAGAGTCAATATTATTTATAATTTTATTAGCACAAAGTAATTCCATTTCAGAGTTGGCATGATCACCTGTTTACAAGAAAAAGTCACTGACTGCAATAAACTGACTTAACATTTCTTATCAAATATTTAATGATTTAATTTGAATTTAGAAGGTTATCAGTGCTGAACTGTCAAACTTATACATTTTGAATGAAAATATCACGGAATGTTTAAAAAACCATATAACCAAAAAAGTATTCCATGCAAATTTATGTGTTCGTAGTAATGATAATTCTCACATATCAAGTAGTTGAAGGAAACATTTATTTATAGTTTTGTTGTCAAAGGTTATTAACGAAGTAGTTGAAACACTTTTAAGACTAAATATTATCGCGTTAAACTTTCGAAAAATATATTTTGAGCGATTGCGAGATTTTGAACGTAATTTTCAATGATTACGAGTGTTTGCGTTTGTTGGTGCGGGTCAAATTACAACTTGTAAATAATTTTACGTTGGTAAGAACGGAGCACAGCTTGAATTTAGTGATATGAGAAGGTCATAGTGCTTGGAACCGATGTTTTATTGGTACAGCAGACTTGTAAATTATTTAATTTGCCTACTTGCTAGTAGTTTTAAGGCTTATAAAATGACTACTTTTATGCTATTTTCGGTTCCAGACACATGTTTTTATTGTATTCTATTTTATCGTGTTCAAAACAGATTTCTCCGTTTGCACCGAAGGTACACCCAAACGTCATCTTGCTAAATCCATGTTTCTTGTTCATATTTTTCAATTCTTGCTTATTTTTCATTATGTAGAGTTTTTAAAAAAATCGTGTCTCATGTCTTTACTTGACTCCTTCCAAACATTGAAATGTCGCAAAAGTAGCTTCAAAAATTTCCATAGGTCTTAGGAATCGCAATCGTAAATTACACAATACAGTATATTTAACCAACCATTCCTCCTTGAGGGACAACCTAGCTGTATCATTTATTCTTTAGAATATATATTATACGTTTTTCTACAGTCGACTTTAGCCAGCAAGACCTTCCGTCTAGTGCGACTCGTGAAAGAAAGACCGACGGAGGACCTCGGACTCCAGGTGTTAGGGCGCAAGAACGAAGGCTACTTCATCAGTAGCATCAAACCTGGGAGTCTCACTGACAGGTGTGTATTCTTGCCTCACTTTAAATAAAATATGGCGACAGGAATGACTCGAGTAGTCCATACTTGTGCTGTTATCTGAGTCCCATCCCGTCTAAATCAAATAAATAGATGTGTTAAGTGGGACACCTTTCACATTAAATAGATATATCATAAAAATTTGGTCTCGCGGACATGTTTCTGCCTCGACCATCTCGACGAAGGCTCGTACAGTTCATAGATTTTACCAGAGCAAATAATTACTGAAACCCACGCAAATTTTATCATATGTTATTTCAGGAAAGCCGCTAACAGTAACGATATCGAACTTGTTCTTTCAATATGTATGTAAAATTAGTAATTATATCAGATTTGACGATTGTGGACGCAAGTATAGAGATTTTCCCTTTACTCGTTTTCTGTTCTTCGAAAATATTTACTAATTTAAGAAGAATTCCTGCATGAGTGAAGTCCATGAGCGATCAGGTGACATCTAAAGATATATTTTATACATAGGAAAAATTTGGATAATGACGATAAATAAAAGTTCTAATGACCTACTCGTTATATGAGCGCATTTATATGTTGTCGCAATAATGAATTTGGGACGTTATACAAAATTCGACGAGTTTAAAAATTTGTAGTTCCAATCCGTGTCTCACTGTTGTGTTGATCTCTACTATCTTTATTTTTACGAATGAAATGGGAAAATATTGCCATTGAATGGAAATAACATCTACACAGTAGTTTTGAAAAAACATCAATAATGAATCTAAGTCGGAGAGTAATCAATTCCTTCGTTTGACCGTTCAAATTAATTCATACGGTCAATTATGAATGCCGTAATGTCTAAGGGTTAATAATTCACACAAAAATGAGGTCAATTTTTTTAGATATTGAAGATCTTGCCGCTGCATGATACCCAGAGGTAGGTTTTATAAGACTACTAGTAGACCCATACGTGAAAATTCACGTGTTTCTTTACTGAATTTTTTCATTTGATTTGCCAGCCAGTGGACACGGGCTTTGCAAAGGACTTTCTACATTGAAGGATGTGCCTTTGGTATTCAAAATACAATTCTTACAATACATGTACATATACTCTACCGAATTTTCTCCCATCTAACTCCTTCAGAGCGTGATAGAAAGACGGACAGAGCAAGCAAGCAAGCAAGCAACAAACTGTATCTACAGTACATATATAATAGACAATGTATCTCCATCTCGCTCTCTCTGTATCTGTGTGTCCGTCCGATTACTTCCTGTTTATAACTGAAAAAAATTATTGAACTGAAATCAGAAGGGGTATGCATGTAGTATAAGCATTGTATTGTGGATACCACAGAAGCCTGATCACTATAAAATACTCGATTTTTTCCGGTTTTAGTTTTCTTCTCTTACACGGCCATGTTATCAGTAGATAAGATACAGAATGGAAGTTCTGTATATATATGAAAAATATTCAGATTCTGATAGTACCTCGGGTAAAACTGGAAAATGTATTTATTTTATATATCCTTAACTTTGTTACTTTTAAATCAAGGAATTTAACAAGTAGTATTTGGGCTATCGGTAGATGAGATACAAAATGGAAGTTCTTTATATATTATTGAAAAGTATTCATTTAGAACACAATGATATGTCGTAAATCTTTAATACATTTTTATAACAATTTCAAATTAATCAAATCTAAACAGTTGAATTTCCAGGGGAACTGGCTAGTTATTATATAGTGGGATACTTGGTTTTTCGTTTCAATCTTGCAGTAGTAGTAGAGGTGATACATTTTCATTGCAGTTTTTCAGTTGTTCTTCTGGTTTCATACAATTAGGGTTCAAGGCATAAATATGTCCCCTGGACATGCCTAAGTTCGATGTTTAGGATGTTTAATCAACTAATTTTGAAACCATGCTCTTTTGAAACTGAATTTTTTGTACTTGAGCAGGAGGACACGTGCCTAAAAATTAGTCTACGTAATTCAAGTAAAACTTGTAACACCAACAAGACGCCATTAAATTTTGTACATTTTTTAAAACGTTTTTACGCAAGATTTTACTCATGTTTACGGTATTTTTCCCTTGACTTCTTTCGTTCAGTTTTTCACTAGAGTTTCTTACTCAACACTGGTGCCCAACACTTACCGAACATTTTTACTATACAGGGATGGTCGTCTGCAGGTGAAAGATGAAATAATAAACATTGGCGGGACAAGGCTACGCAGCGTCAGTCCACCTGAAGTTCGCAGGTTGTTGGAGGGACCCTCCATGGAAGTGGACGTGGTGGTTGCCAGGATACCGTCCAGCTCATCCTCAACCAGCCCAGCTCTTGACCCTCACAATTTTACACTCACAGAGGGGGTGAAAAGAACAACCAATCGTCCTTACTCTAGCAACAAGCTCCACCAACTCTCTCATGATTTGAAAAATCCCAAAGAAGTCAAAGGCTTATCTCCTAGAGTTCAATCATCATCATCGTCATGTCTAGAGCCAGCACTGACCAATGACAAGCTCGAAAAATTTGTTCCTGAGGAAGCAAAACTTGCTTGTTGTCGTATGGCTAAACGTTCAGAGAAAGACCAAACTCAGTGCAAATCATCAGTGAGAGAATGTGACGCGTATCGACTAAACGTGAGATCTGACGGTAAGATCTATACGGCAATGTCATGATTGCCCTGTAAATTAATCTCTATTGTTTTTTTGTGAAATATTCATAATTTTTGATTCATGAAATTTTATTGATTCCAATTTGTCTGTAACAATAATTTTCTCAATGAATATTTTCAGATTTTTCGATCATCGTAATATTTTTTCTGACAATACATGTCGAAAACAAGAGAAGTAAAACTATAATGAGACCGGAAATGTTTTCTACCATGTACCAGTATAGCGAAGAATACATATCTTCCAAGTATTGTCATTCAAATTGCACTTTTAATTATGCCTGATCTACTGAACATTAGTTTATAAGGTCTGAACAGTCGTACGAAATTTATGATAACAAGGATAGGTACTAAGATAGTATAATTTTATTTTTAATATTGACAACTTAACCGCAGACAATTAAAATATCATTTCGCAGCTCCATCGTGTTCATCGTACTCGAGCGACGCTTTGCAACCACCGCAGCATCAGATGCCTCTACCCTCAACCGGACCAGCAGATGCAGGATCTCAGACGGTCGGGCTCACGTCCCAAATGCCCTCAAACGTAACCTCTCCTGACTGTCACAGTCAAAAAAACGTAAGTCCGAAGACATTCGTGTTTAGTGTGTGTTTATAAAATTCTAGAAAAGTGTCGTATTACATGGTGGATTTGAATATACATCAATTTTTTGTAGCTATGATTACCATTGAAATATACTTTAGAGCACAAGTTTCTCTTCAAAAAAATTTAATTTGTTTTATAAAGTTCCAAGGTGCTATTAATACTGATGAAATGCGCTGTCATGTATGTGTGCATAAATTATTTGTGGCTTTATTTTAGTATTTATGATAAAAATATCGTATTTGAAAACTTATAGAAGGTTGTGTGAATTGCAGCTTAACGAGATGGTAAAGGAACTCGTACTTTTTCCAACTTCAGCTGTTCGTATTTCAAAACATTTATTGGCTTTTCCTAAAATAATCTTTACAATTAACTTTTATAAGATGCAAGAATAGTGTATGTAGACGATACAATAACGCATTAGTGAAACCGTAGTTATGAAAATAGACAGAATTCTGGCATCTCACGCACGTCTGCAATTGTTTCTATAAAGCTCTTGTAAGACCAACTTTATTCTGCTGTATATGCCAAAGTTGTGTTGTATATGCCAGCGGTTCAAAGAAAAACTCAAGTTATTTTAGAAATTTGAAAAAACTGTGATTGTTTTCCTATGTTTCGTCAGCTCACTTTGTTCTTTTGAAAAAGGTTCCTCGAAGACTCCGCCCCGCGTCTCTCTCAACTCTACCCAGACGCCCCAAGTCTCTCTCTTTGTCGTTCCACACGGTCGCCTTCGAGAAGGGCGCCGGCAGGAAAGGCCTCGGCTTCTCAATCGTAGGAGGGCGAGATTCTCCGAAGGGAAACATTGGCATTTTTGTCAAAACAATTTTCCCTAACGGACAAGCTGCCGATGAGGGCTTGCTTCGAGAAGGTTGGTTTCAGTGTAATTCCAGCACGTCGTATCACGCGCTAATTTTAACTGCAATTTTTTGGCTTCCAAACTTACAAACTCCGCGTAACGGGCATTAAATTAAAAACACACTAGTATCCCGTGAAAAATAAACAATGTTCGTGAGCAGCTGTGAATTACAAAAAGATGCAACCTCTTTTTATGTCTTTTGTTTTCAACTGTCAGGGAACCTAATATATCTCCACCCTTCTCAACAAATTCACTCCTCAAGACATGACCCAAAAACACAATACAAAACGATTAGTCACTGCTCATTTGTATCCAAGATACTCTATTAATATGAGCAAATACCGTATTTGACGGCATATAGGACGCTCTTTTTCCCCAAAAATTTTGCTTAAAAAAATCGCCCTGCGTCTTATCATCATAGGTGAAGTTTGAGACCTCCCGTAGGCCTAGGCTAATCTTCTCTCTGACGCTCACTAACCCAGCTTATGCTCAGTACTTCGTCTTATATGCCGTCAAATACAGTCAAGTTCATTGCATTGCATAAATCTTTTTAGTTGAAAAAGGTCCCTCATTTTCACGCTCATCAACAAGTGATGCTTAATCGACGGACCATTATTACCATAATCATGCCCTTTTATATTCTGTCACTCACTTTATAAAATTTATAGAAAAGTGTTCGGACTTTGCAGCACGCATACACAAAGTCGTTTTCACAGTACAAGAGCGGTTACTTGATCCAGTGAGCCAGGTGGTTTACCGAGGACGTGTAAATTGCCTAATAAAACGTGGTGAGAGAATTTTTGAAAAGTACACGTGGCTCATAACATATTTTATTACTTTGCTTAGGATTCCTTGTTGTCTTTTCCATTGTATTTTTATCTTTCAATCGCAGATACGTCCGGTGTATAGTTTACACGAGTTATTCACGGCTTAAATTTTGCATGTATCTCTTCATAAAATTCCACAAGTGCTTTATACTGAAGCTGTTGCAACACGGTTTTCAGGTTTATAAACCTAATATAAGAGATTTTGCAGCTGCAATCTTTCAAACCCAATAAGAATATATTTGTATTCCAGCTCTTTCCATAAAACTGGAAACTCCTTCCTCTAAATAAGCTATCCTATAATTCACCACTCTTTTGATCTACGGAAAAATGCATTGGTAGGCCGCCTACCTTGTGCAATAAGATTTTCCAACGTTTTACGTGCTGCACACGCTGCATTTCCAACGCTCGATATGTTACATTTACTTTGCTAATGTGTACTTATTTCTCAGGAGACGAAATTTTGGCCATCAACGGCACCAGCGTGGCGGGCGCAAGCCATGGAGAAGCGATAGCCATGTTCAAGGGCATAAGGAGCGGCCAGGTGTTGTTGCACGTCGGTCGAAGAGGTCCCGTCAGTGTACGCAGGTCGGTCCTTAAGTCACCAATGTTGTGATGTTGTAATGAATTACTAATTCTGAGGCGTTACTTTCTACACCGAGGTTAGTTCCTTAGATACCTGCAGTCCTGAGGTATTGCATTCTACACAGAGATTAGTCCCTTAGATACCTGCAACTTTTAAGTAAGTACGCCAATGCAGAAAAATACTGATGCCTGTATTGAGTTATCTGTACCACGTGGTATGAGATGTAGAGGGAGGCCACGATGGTGGAACTGATAACGTCCCATCCCCAACGAACTTTCATATACTGAAATACCCTTCTGTTCTGTGAACAAATTCAGAATTATGTAACATGACTGTGATAGAATTATACTCTGTTTTAAGAAGCTTGAATGACAAGTGGAGTTTCTTGTATCATTAGCGTTCTGTGACACAAGCCACACGGAAAGCCAGAGTACTAAACTTGCGTTGGACTTGATACTTAGTAAACTTTTCATGGCTTCAATTTTTTTTCGATCTTTTTACAATTTACGCAGAGGTTTTAAGAGATCCCTTTTCAGAATGGTGTTGGTCTATAGCAGTCAAAAGTGTGGCAAAAATTGAGTTTACACGGGTATGTCGAATGTGCCTTAAAGTCATAATTTTTTCTGATAGTTTTAACCATCAAGATAAAAACCGTCTTGACTCTAGGACAATTGTGAATAATTTTGGCACACTGAGATTTTCTACTGTCGGTTTTCGAACAGTAACGTTTAATTAATGAATTGGATGAAGTCAACGTTACTCTTACAATGTTCATCAATATGTGCATCAGAAATGAAAATAATACTGATGTTATTTGTTAATATTATAGCCATATAAAATGTTTTGCTGAGTCCAGACTATATGACAAAGCCTGTAGACCTTGCATGTTTCGATACACTCTCTCAGAAAGTTTTTGGAAAGTGAAGAGATCGAGGAAGGAAGAAGGTCTTTATTCGTTTAAATAAATACTCGTAACTTCATTCATGGAGAAACAAGATTTTCCTTTCGCATCAAATCTCGCCGTATATTAGCAAGGTCGTAAAATATTTTACCCCAAATATGAAAATGGAATATCACATGGTTACTACTTCAGTATTATCTGTGAATACTAGATTAAGCACGAAAATTGGTTTAGCGAGAAAAAATGATTCCCTAATGCCTGGTGTATTTCAAACGAAGTAAATAAATGTGCAGAGGAATTACATGAAAGTCAAAAGTAAGCGTCGCCTTTCTAATAGAAAAATGTTTATTTTTTTCAGATGGTTAATTTTATATTTTACCTACAGAACCAATTGTTTGTTTCTCTTTGCACCCAATGCTGACAAAAAATGATTCCATTACAGCGGATACAAGGCCAAGTCATGCGATGAGCTGGACAAGTGTGAGGAAGAAGACGAGTAATTCAGAAGAAAACTCCAAAGAAAACTCTCTTAACCCACATTATGTGAAGAAATATTAACGCTGCGTACACTTCCATCTCCCTGACCACTGTGCTGAAAGATGTTACAGAAGCCTGAAGAAGATTCGGCGTAACAGTGAGTTGTGTCGTTCCTCGACGATTATAGTTCTTATTTGAACGTATGCTGAGTCCTTTTATTGTTATATAAGAACTATAGTGTTATAGTTCTTTTTGATGAACGTATGCTGAGGTAATTTGACCTTGATAGAACTTGAAGAGGAATAATTCAGTCAGAAATTAGTCATACTAATATGGCTAGGGTAGCAGGATGCGACGTTTCCAGTTTCCGTAGTTTCCTAAGCTAGCATCAAACGCGGGAGGGCCCATTAAGTCGGGGTTCAACCTCACCAGTTTCATCTTTTATTTATGTAAATATGATACGCTCGAATATCTACGTAAGTAGTAAATGTTAGTGTTAAACATTTCCAATAGAATCTAACTCCTTCACGAAAATACTTTAGGGTAATTTGTCGAGAGTGATGATCAGTATCTGATCGATATCGAGATAACAAAATTTTTGAAGTGCTCTAGAGTGAAAGCTCAGGATGAGAGTTATAAGGTTCGAAGTGCAATATAAACAACTACTATACTGACGGTCTCAGTTGATATCGCTCAGCAGACTAGCATCTAAGCTCAAACTTTCTTGAGATCCAGGCAGTCCAGCAAAAAATAGCGCGTTAAATTTTCAAATTATAATTATAGTCGTTTCTTAGCCTACAATTAATTTTCAGGTCATTTAACCTTATTTCAAGTTGCCCGCTTATAGATACGAATTAATGCGCTTTTCTCTTCGAGTTAAACGTACATTATGAGATGAATAAGGTTATGATACAAACTCCAGGGTGCAAGGAACATAACTTCCTCTTTTCAAACGAAGTTTCTTTCAAAAAAAGGAAGTTACGTTTCCGTACCCTGTTCATACAAATAATAAACAGAGTCCTATTTTGGGATTATTCTACTTTTTATATGTGATAATCAGACTATATCCATATTTTGGCCAAAAAAGTTTTCATCCCCAATTATAAATTCTATCTTGTGGTAACATTTTCGACTGAAAACGTGTACAATAGAACACATAGCTCTAGTTTTCAACTCAGTTTACAAGTTCTTTGTTGACTTAAATATTTTATTATAAAATATTAAATTAAGGCTTTTATAACTATCAATTATCTAGATACTTTTTTAGTTTAACTTGTTTGCATATGCCTCCCCTTGAAAGGGTGAGTTTTGTCTACCAGAAACCAAAGAATGAAAAAGTTTTTGACCTAAATTTTTTATAAAATCTGTACCGAATGCGCGAAACGCGTCAGAAATAAGTGAAATTTAAATGGTAGAAAATCTTTGTATTTACCTAATAATATGGACCTCAGTGTAGGTGTAGATACCGTCAATATAAATATCGATGAATATCGAAATGAAATTAGTCAATTGAATGTTGTAAGTGGGAGATGCATTTAATGCCCACTGTATTTGACCAAAACCATTTTTTTCTTGATTTAGGTGTCCTTTTCACAGTCCTGCCATTTTCTATACGTTCCGTCCCAGCAGGAGCATATCATGAAAATGGTATCTCGCACCATGAATAGGGCAACCCACATTATGAGTTGTACCATCTACAGAAATAAAGGTATTTATAGTGATACATTTTTATTTTTGCATATCACTTGGAGAAGGTTAATTCCTTTACGAATGAGAAGTTTTTCAGTAGGTGAGTGAAGCTTTATGATGAATTATATACATATATATTGAGTAGCTCATATTGAATAACTTTCATCGTAGTGTTGCCGTGTTTTTAACAGCAATTATTATAATCGCAGCAATACGTTAAAGTACGGAGAGAAAACGTTCGCGCGATGAAAAAGCAACCTTTAAAAGCTTATTGATAATATAATATTTTCCTAGTCATGCATTGCAATACTGAAATAAGGAATTATCCAAATGCAAGTAATGTCCAATCTATAAATAGACGTAGGTATAATGGGAACCACCTAAATATTTAGCTAAAATGTTAACTTATCGGTAATTCACTGTGGCTCTTCTTGTACGTAAATCTTGTCTATTAATCGTTTTTTCGAGCAATTCTCTACTTCAAATTTACTGCATCGTTTCACATAACAGCACCTGAATTACACCAGCAGCACCGTACTTGTAGTACATGTGCACAGAGATATTTCGCAGGCAGGGAAGTATACTAGAAATATTTGTTCTTTTATCAGTTTATTCTGAGCGCGTCTTACATTGCACGACGGTTATCAGCTTACACAGATAACGCGAAATTTACTGGATTGAAAAACTCTGGTATTCGCAAGTTCTTAATTAGGAAAACACGAATTAAATTCACATTCTTCTCCACGACAATGCATTTCAACAGCTCAGCTGGGTTCATCAACCAAAGATTATTTCTCTGTAAATTGTCATTATTGTTGTTTAAATATTTTTTTTCTACGACTTGTGTTGTCCTTGATTTCAGTCGGAAGTCGATTGTACAGTTATGTAAGTCAGATGCAAAGATTTTAGAACCCTCGTAACCAAGTTTGTTTTTGTAAATAGACATAATTAATTGTACAAATTTGAGTAAAATATGACTAATATTAATTTTTCTTTTCCCGTAAATCACTGCCTTGCCCCTACTTTAAGGCCAAGATTAGCACTTAACAAAACTGAAGCCACACTACGGTAGCTAAAAATATTGAGAAACATTCTAGCACCTTAACCCTTTCGCTGCGTGGGACTGATCTCCTCAGTCATTGAAAACGCTCACCAGTGACGGGTGACTGAGGAGATCAGTCATCAAAATGACGCGCCAGTGACGGGTGACTGAGGAGATCAGTCATCAAAATGACGCGCCAGTGACGGGTGACTGAGGAGATCAGTCATAAGCATATGTGTGTGTACCGCTGCTACACTTATCGAGCTCCCGTAATGAGTGAGCTCACTGGCTGCGCCGCGCGCTGGCTATACCGTCCCGCAGCGAAAGGGTTTGAAAGACAAAAAATTGAGTTTCACCGACCGACTTGAGACGGATGAACCTGCAACTCATCTTTGGTTCCACCTGTGCTGCCAGAAGATGATGCTTCGTTCCAGTCCTGCAGAAACTGCGCACACTCGCCGCACAGTTCTGCCGGTGGGGTCGCACAGTACCTCCGGCACCGCAGGCACGGTCGCATCGGGCTCTCCGACAGAGTGATGGTCACAGCAAGTTCATCTTGAAGTGGCGTCTCTGAAAGTTGGATCATGTGCACCATCATCAGTTACATCTGAAACATTCTTACTGCTAGCGAAGGGGATACTATCTTGACCAAGGCTTGCGCGGATAACCTAGATTTGTCTGATGTAGCAATCAATAAGCGTGGATTGAATTCTTGTATTTGCTAACTCACATTCAATTTGCCCACTCTTCAACTCTCATTCTCACGCTCAACGAGCGATCTTGCCAGTCGATAACTCACATTTAACTCGTCAATCCTCAGCAAACTCACCAATTGTAGGATGGGTGAGAGTGACACTCGCTACTTGCAGCAAGTTGCACAAAACTGACGAGTTGGAGTATGGCTCAGGCTGCAATTTCTGCAAAAAATAAATTACCATAGAGTAAATCATTATATTTCTGGTTGAACTACTATAAAGCAAATCTTATGAACAAAGTTTTTCAGAGACTCAAAATTCAAACGATAAACCTACAGCAAATTTCACACGGACACTTTGAGCGCAATTTTCAGTAAACGTCAATACTGACGAAAGTCTCCGTCGTCCGTATTCTTACATCGTTATTACAAAATATTCATGTTCTTAAATTAATTCAAATGTCCCTGAAGACTCAGGGCTTTGTCATGTAGTTACTACGGCAATTGGTAGCAAGATAGCGATTTGTAAGCACAGTTTGGCAACACTAGAATATTTCACAGTCGGTCCGAGGAAAATTTACTTATTATCCGAGGTATTTAAATGTTGAGTGACAGTCATATGAGCGCTTGAAGCAGAGCTCAATTAGAAGACCCGTCACTCTACAGGTTGCTGTTATATTCGAGATTTAGCCAAGTTTTTACTTAGTTTAAGTTATCGCAGTAAAACTTTGAAAAGTTTGAAGTGACACAGGGAGAAAAATTTCGATACCTCCGAGAGCAAACTGAGCAGAAAAAAGCATGAGCCTCTCAATGAAACCATAAAGAGAAGTAAGAACCACAAGAAAAAATAACCCTGGAGCAAGAGGCTAGTTGTTTCCTACACCAGCCGCTCTCATAAAAGAAACAGATAAAACTAAGCGAATGAACCCACAAACTCCAGCACTGCTGATTCTGCTGTGAGTAGCTAGAGCTACTACTGAGGAGCGCTATTTCCCTACGGTAAGCTGACGAAGACAGACGCTAACCGCATATCGTCCTGAGCAGAGCTTAGGAATCCTTCAAATCCCTAAAGGAGATCAAGTACCCAAATTAAGCAGATAAACAATCCCCATCAGCAGCACATGCACCTGACAGAGGAACGTTTTTGATCTGAAGTTATGAAGTCATGAGCCGAAATTAAACATTTTGATACCTCTGACGTGGGGCAGTTTTTGCACGCTTAATAAAAGGTACATATGCAACAGAAAATTAGCATGACAACCTAAAGGAAAGCTACAAGTAAGGCAGAATAACAGTCAAAGAGCTCCAGAAAGAGAATTGCTTTGGATATTGCTGGACTCTGTATTACTCAAAGAACATCAATGCAAGAAAGTAATAGCACAAATTCTCCATTAGAGAGCAAAAACACAACCACGCACATGCACCATACAAACACAAAGCAATAACTTCACACAACGAGCACAAAGCACAATTTTACACAACGAGCACAAAGCATAATAACTTTACACAACGAGCACAAAGCACAATAACTTCACACAACGAGCACAAAGCACAATAACTTCACACAACGAGCACAAAGCACAATAACTTCACACAACAAACACAA